>CAUYRH010020943.1:0-28456 GCA_963574655.1 Perodicticus potto | reverse complement strand
TGTCTTCATATAGTGATTAAGAAAATGCCATGAAGGCTATCTCTAACAATATGATCAAAATATTTCTGATTGTATATGAAGTAAGCACATTGTGCCCCATGATTGCACCAATGTACACAATTATGATTTAATAAAATTATTAAAAATAATAATAATAAATAATATATAAATACAATTAGCAGTAGAAAAAGAATGGAATGTCTACATCAGAACTGGGCCAAGTCATATACCTTTACCTGAATTCCTTGAAATTGTAGCATTTGACCTCCCTCACATGCATTTTACAATATTTTGTGTAGAGTATGATGCAGGGAAGAGTCTTACACTTCCTAGTGATCCCATTTAGGACTGAAGAGTTATTTCACAAAATGGGGTCTGACGAGGAACAAACAAAATCAAAATGAATAAAGAAAGCAAATTGCTACATAACCACTTCACCACCAGAATGACAACCAAAGCAGCAATCCAGGTTAGAGCTGGTCCAGTGACCTTCCTTTCTGTTCTCTTTGGGCTTATACTTGCCTTTATCTTCCATCTGCAACCCAGAATTTATGAATAGCCACACTAACTAGAATGAGAATGACACAAGGGCAAGTCTTCCACGTCTGTGTGCCCCGTCTCCAGCACAATACTTAGTGCATAGGGGGTGTCAATAGACATTTGCCAAGTTGAACAAAGGAAATACTCATTCCATCTGTCCCTGCAAGTAAACTGATAAGAAGAGCAGGAAGTTTAACTGTAAAGCCTTAAATTCTCCTCAAGTTTGTGAGAATGTAAGAAAATTGCAAAACACCTTACCACTCAAGGCAAGTCACAGGAATCAGAGAAAAGAGAAATTATTCTCTCAGCTGACTGCCTGCAGAGTTCCAGACTTGACCTTCAACAGACTTACAGAATCTCATGCAGAGAATGCAACATTTCATTCACAGAATAATAAAGATGTGTGTTGTTTTCACTTTGAGATTCAGCCTTCCCTGGAAAATTTTATTTTTTTTAGATTCAAGCTGTGTCTGTACCAGAGAAGGCTGTATTAAGGCAGCCAATTATTCTATTTTCTCAGACTTGTCTGTGGTTACTCATTAAGTGTGTTATTTATACAATGACCTAAACTCAGTGGGCATACACAGCATTAATAAAATGTTTCATCCGTTTTATGCTTAATTCCTCTATTTAATTTTCCTGGCATCACACATTTTGCTTAATTCACTTGGATGCGTGGTTTCTTCTTCAGGTCTCCACAAAATGACTGAGAGTCCCTGTGCATTTATAAGTAATCCTACAAAGAAATGAATAAAGACTCAATTATGGAGCGTGTTAAATGTAAACTGCACTGTGGCTGAGGATCTATCTCTCTACAAGTTCAGTGCAATGTGAAGAATGATGGGGATACAATATGAATTAGATTTCAACAGGCTCACATGGGGAGCCACACCTATGCAACTTCGAAGTGCAATAAGCTATCTTAAACATAAAATATTTTTATAAAAAAATGCTTCTACTGTTCCTGAAATTGTTTCTTTTCAATAAAAAAAAGAAATAAAAAGTATTTGGAAAACTACTTCATTACTCAGTCTATTTTTGTCATTAATACTCAAATCAATGACTATGCTCATAATTTTGTGGAATTTTTCATTTTCCTTCCTACCAAAAAGTTTTGGATTAATTCAATTTTGTGTTTAAGTTGAAATAGCAATCCTCTCCTTTCTTTCTTTCTTTCTTTTTTTTTTTTTTGAGACAGAGTCACACTTTGTTGCCTTGGGTAGAGTACTGTGGAATCATAGCTCAGAGCCACCTCAAACGCTTGGGCTCAAGTGATCCTCTTGCCTCTGCCTCCCAAGTAGCTGCCTGCCACAATGCCTGGCTTATGTTGTTGTTGTTGTTGTTCTTGTTCTTGTTTAGAGATGGGATCTAGCTCTTGCTCAGCCTGCTCTCGAACTCCTGAGCTCAAGCAATTCACCTGTCTCAACCTCCCAGAGTGCTAGGAGAAATAGCAGTTTTGAAATAACACTGAAAGCTCCCCCTAGGACAAAGAGAAGGCAGACCCCATGATCATCACATCTTATCCCTTCACTTTCTTTCTTTTCTGTCACTCATAACTTCTTTCCCTTATGTTAATATTTACTGATGGAGTTAGCTGCCTGAACTTGACTAGAGCTAGAAGTTACGTTTTTTTAAAGCAAATCTGATAACCAGGGCTCAGCGTTTGAATTGCTGTGATTCAGAAAATTTACTGTAGGTAACTCTATTGCTGTAAATGCATTAGATTCTTTAATGCCTAAATATTTGGCAAATGTTATTTCTAAGAAGATTTAGAGAAACAACAGAAAATAGATTACACTTAACTTAATCAATTAGTTCTTAGGAAAAAGAAAGGCAAAGCAATCGCATCAAATCAGCGGCACTGATTGGGCAGGAAGTAATTGCCTTGGTGAGAAAAGTGACTTTTGGTTATTTAAAAAAAAAAGAGAGAAAAGAAAAAAGAAAGAAAAGAAAAACCTGAAAGAATTGCCTGACAGCTAAATATGTAGTTAACTTTATGGAGAGAGAGTCCAGTGGACTATGAATGTTTATTACTAATTCAGACACACTCCTTCGTTTGACATCCTGTTCCCTCAAGAATACAAGTACATAATTAATCTGATAGTAATACATTTTGTTTGGATGAGGCGAAAGAAAAGCGAGGTTTTACATCTTGTCTCATTATGTAGCAGCCATACTAACCTGAGAAATTAACTCTTGGCAAAAGATTGCTCATATTTCTCTAGCTTGGTTGCCCCTAAGCCTGTTCTTGATGAGCTTATTTTCGATGCCCAGAGAAACAAAAACAATTAGTCTTCAAAGGAAGCAGGACAACTGGTCATTAGCAAAACGAAACAACAACAACAACAAAAGTGTTGACATTATCAGGGCTTCCTCCCTCCCTAGGTGTGGAGATGGTAAACTAGCTGAGCAGAATTGTGTCAGAGTTACAGTCTCTGCCTTACTTGAGACTCTGCAGCCTACCGTGTGCCTCTTCAAGCTGATTCCTTCCTTTCGGCATGGCTTTCATGACATTTAAAGTTAGGGTAATTTAACACAGAGGTTGTTTTTTGGTTTTTCATTATAAAATACATATTTGAACATTGTATATATATTTTAAATAGAGGGAAAAAGAAGGAAACAGAAGCATCAAAGCACCAAGAGCCTGAGTGAAACCTTCAGTGGGTCCTACACACATCTCAGGGAGCTTTCAAAGGGCAAATTTGACGAGAACTTTTATCAGATGAAAACTTCTCCATGGGTTTCTGTAGCCCAGAAAACAAAGTCCACATTGTTTGCTACAACAAACTTAGCACTTCATACACTGCCTCCCTTCCGTTTTTTCTATAAAGTCTCAAAACTCCAATGTATTTATTCTCAAAGTTGAGCATATATTTGGGAAAAAAAAAAAAACTCTTACCTGAATCCTCTTGAGGTTTTGTTTATTATGCAAAAATAAATGGGGGACACATTCTCAAGTTACAACAAACTTGAACAAATCTACTGAACAAATCTAAGGTGTATTCCCCAAATCTTCATTTTTAACACACAAGCTGGTGGAGATTCTGGTGGGGGTGGCTGCCTGACCTGTCTGAGAAGTACCTGTCTTAGCATCTGGTTTTCACAAGCCTTCAACTAATCAGATGTGGCCCACTCACATTATAGAGGGCAATCTTCTTTACTTTAAGTTTACCAATCTAAATGTTAATCACATCAAAAAATGCCTTTGTTAAAGAAATCTGGAATAATGCTTGACCAAACATCTGGATAATATAGCTCAATCAAGTTGACTCAAGCTAATCATTGCAGCATCAGAATGGAAATTTGGGATTCTCTGTAGATTGATTGATTCACTCATAAAAACTCATATCTATTAAAAGTGAGGCATAATAATAAATGCTATCCTTTATTTTGGACCAAAATCTTTAGAGATAAACCACAAAATAACTTTAATAATGGTTAATGTTTTTTTTTATGGAGCTAATCGCATGTTTCAGAGTTTAGAGAAGAAAGAAATTTATGTGTTAGGTGGACTTATCAAAATCTTCAGTCTATAAAAACGGAAGGATGCATCAAAAATACAGAATGTCTCTCTACTAACACCCAAGAAGAGAAAACGTCTAAGACAACTAGACCAAAATTAAAGTGTCTACCAATAGCTAAAGAGAGAAAATTTGAAAATTTAGATTCAACAGGAGAGTTGGACAACTACCCAAAGTATGGTTTGATGAACCATTTGGCCCTGTTCCTACCATACCCCCTAACTTCTCAAAGTAGAAATAAGAAGAGGGCTAAATATAACTTCTACATAGGGAAAAGCAGACCCAGAGGATCTGGAGATAACCTTAGGAAACACCAATATCTCAAAAAAAGAAGTACAAACAGAATTCATCATCTTCCAGGGCAGCATTGTGCTTGGGTAAAATGACATTGCCAGATAAAATATAGGAAACCAGGCTAAATTTTCTTTTATGTTTTTAAAGATGTCTTTAAAAATGTCTTTGTAATTTATTTATTTATTTATTTATTTATTTATTTATTTATTTATTTATTTTGTAGAGACAACATCTCACTCTGTCATTCAGGCTGGAATGCAGTCAGTCATAGCTCACTGACTGCAGCCTTGAACTCCTAGGCTCAAGGGATCCTCCTGCTTCAGCCTCCCAAGTAGCTAGGACTAGAGGTATGCACCATGGCACTCAACTAATTTTTTAATGTTTTGTAGAGAAAAGGTCTTATTATACTGCCAAGGCTGCTCTTGAACTCCCAGCCCCAAGCAATCCTCCCTCCTCAGCCTCCCAAAGTACTGGGATTTTAGATGTGAGCCACTACACAAATTTTTATCTCACATTAACAATGAATATATATATATATATATATATATATATATATGCACAGAGATATTAGTATAAGTATATCCTCGGTATTGCAAAAGGCATGTTTATACTAAATATATATACATATATTTATTTATTCTTTGATGTTTCTCTGAAATTAAAACTAAGGTATTCACCATGTATTTTTATTTGCTAAATCTGGCATCTCTAAGTTGGGGGTATGAGCTGATGGCCACAGGGATGATCCTTGGATGCGGGATCTAAAGACTCCTGGAACAGGATTTGTCACAGAATTTCTACTGCTTGATTTTTCTCCTTCTTCCGCTTTTCTATCAATAAACCAGAGAAAAATGTTTGAAAAGTCATACCAATAGTGCAAACTATAGTTCAAAGGGCCAAAGACAAATTGAAGGTAATGTGCAGAAAAGCTCACTGAGATTACATCAGGGAAACTGAAGATCTGGAGATATCCAGGACAAAGTTTGGTGAAAAGAAAGGCTATTGACGTGGCAGCCATACATAGTAGACCTGGATGCGGAGACACAGACCGGGTTTGGTGGGTATTGATGAGGGAGGGGAGAAAAGGAGAATAAGAAGGGAGGAAGGAAGGAGGAGATAATGACAAGGGCTGAAGAAGATAGAGGAGGTGGGAGGAGAAAAGGAAGGAGGAAGGGAGATACATTCTATAACTATAGAGGGCTCGGTCTAGGGAAAAACATCGCCCAGGGAAAGGAAGAATCCTCACTACAAAAGTTAAGATTACAGAAGAACTAAAAACATAAGATTAAAAAAATTTTTTGTTGTTGACTTCGAAAGGACATCAATAGAATTTCCATTCAAAATGAGATGGCAAAGCTAAGTAAACATTCGAAGTAACATCATTACGGATGTAATAAATTAGGAAAGTTAAAAACAAACTGGCAAGTCAGAAAATACAATTAATGTCATGGACAAAAGGCTTCGCGTGAACATTGTGGTTTCAGGGAAACAAAGCCAAGGTTAAAGTCATGATTGAAAGGTTATACATATGGAGGGCAAAGGCTTCTGTGGGGGTGGGGCAGTGACTGTATATTGCAGGAAGTTTTCCCTGACATAAGGAATTCAGTGTGCACATCAAAAGAGCATGCAATGTAATAAAAATTAATGATGAACAACAATGAAATATATACCAGGCAAGTTATCAAACTTCATAAATACAGTACATAATTCTCTAAGTGTATAGGCAAGAAAGTCAAATTATTGACAAGAAGAGAAAACAGACTGAGCTCTGACTTCTCTACAACCACATTCCATGATATAAGATACAAGAGTTATAAACAAACTTCTGAGAGGAGAAAAAAAGTCTCACCCAGGAAAATTCTACCCATATAACATATCATTCAAACCCAAAGACAGCAGACTATCATCTAAAACGTGATAGAATCCTACAAATACAGCCCTCGTGGACTATTTTTTAATACAAGCCAAATTGATGTAATTCAGCTAACCAGCAGATGAATACTAATAAAATATAAGGAATAAAAATGTCTAATAAAAGAGCTGGTGGCGAACATGAAATCCAGTAAACGTTTTGCTGTGACAGAACATCTGGGGAATTGTGGTTACAGAACAGATGGTCAATTTTATAAACTCTAACAGTTTAAAATATAACTAATAAATACTGGAGATGTGAGGTGGAGAAGTAGGAGAAAGTAAAATAGACAGCTAGTTGAAATTGCACATGAACTTTATGGACACCCTTGTATCAGAATCTGATTATCCTTCTCGCAAAGTAGGAATCCATGGATGTTACCTCAAACTGGAAGATGCAGTTAAAAAGCACAATGATCATAAACACTTAATATAATTAACCTTTTTAAAAAGAAAAATCAGCTAAGCTTCATTAATTTTTCCATGTTCAGTGTTCTTTCTTTTTTTCTGGAAAATTCAACTAAATTTAAACTTAATATTTTAAATGTAAAAAAAATTCTGTCTATATATGTGCCTATGCTTCTATATGCATACATCCAAAGATTCTTATGTGGGAAGGATACAAAATAATTACTATCAATAGTGGGATTTTGAACAATTGGTTGCTTTGGAACTTCATGTACAGCTGGAATTTCTCTTATAATAATCCTGTGTTATTTTAATAGGAAAAAAATCACAAAATGATAGTGACACATGAACCCATTTTAGAGTCTGATAGAAACATTTGTAGTGTTTGGTTTTGCTGTTGTTTTTCTTTTCTTCTACCAATTCAAGTGCTATAGAAACACAGTGAGATAAAATTATTACAATTGTTTCACTACAGGAACTATTTTGTCCTTATTACCACGTCCTCACTAGAACAAACGAGCGAAAGATATTGTGGAAAGGGGAAGAGAGTATTGAAGGGATCGTTTTGAGAAATAAATCTCTGATCTAGATCATCTTATACTAAACTGTGTGGCTGCTTTGAACCTTCTCATTCACACTTTGGAACTTAGAGATCAAGGTTCAAGACACATAAGTTGTTCATTAATAAATACCTATTGAGTTGTTCTACACAATAAATTGTAAAGATTGTATCTTACAGACAAGATAGTGGGCAAGTAGCCAACTATATTCAGTTAGTTTTTATTAAGAGCTATAGTCTATTCCAGGTGCTGCTTTTTTTTCCCCCTGAAAATGTTCATCAATAAAATATTCAAATGTCTAGCAAAGAAACAGTAAGATCAGAAGCAGGTAGGAAGGACTGTAAGCCACTTGGGCTGAAGACAGGACACAGCCCCTGTCACTTTTTGACTTGATCTTTTAGGATATATTTTTCAAGTGGTTCCTTTAATTCTATGGTATTTTCCACATAAATAATGATTTCACATGAGATTCAGGCTAACATCGACCATATTCAACCTGTCAAATGTGTTTCTGCTTTATTTCAGTCATTCTGCCATTAATGTCATCTGTTTGATTTTGCTTTCCATTTTTCTCCCTCTTTAATAAACCAAGGGCAAGAGCAATAAACGTTAATATAATTTAACCAACATGCTGAAACTCAACAATGGATCCATCTTGCATAAGCCAATATATAAAAGTCAAATTGGGACCAAAACACATTTCAATGTGGAATATGAACGTGCTGAGTATACAAGTCAGACCCCATTCAAGGACCAGCTCTAACCTAAAGCACCTCAGAATGCTCAAAACACCCTCTTCATTTGTTGGAAAAGAGATTTGGAAAACGGGATCACAGAAGTCCAAGAAAATTAAAATTGTCTATGAATCATTGCAGCTGCAGAAATCAAGCACATTTGCTGGAGTCCCACACATAATAAAGTCAAAAGGTAGAACGATTGTCTCAGAAAGTGCTTGCCCTGAACTGAATCTGAAACAAAGGAAATGACGGGGCTGTGAGTGAAACCGAATCAAATTAAAAGAAAGGTTTTACCCCTGGAGGGGGGAAAAATGCTTAGAACAGTTACAATAGCACTTACAATAGGGAATGTATTAAACATCGCCTTCTCCAGTCCACATGACTATTCTCTCTTCAAATATGAAGATGAACATTTGCAGAGGAACTTGGTCACAAATGTTTCTTGTATTGTTACCAACTTGAAGAAATAATCCTCTATTTGGAAACTCACAGCTGTAGAAATCATTATGTTCTCAGAACAGAAAGGTAAAAAGCAAACCTTCAGCTCCAATGAAATCTTATTTTTATGCAAATATACCTAGTAATATAACAGAAGGAAGAGAAAGTGAAAAGATTGTAAGTACATATAGTCAATTGCCTGGAAATAAAATGCCTGTCAAAAGCCAATAAGTATTTTGAAAATTCTTATTTCATGGCAAGACATATAAGGGAAATGGGGTGCTTATACAGATTTGGTAATTATTTGGCACAACAGGGAACAGTTTCTGTTAGTAAAGTTTTTATTTTATTGCATTTGAAATATTTAACTCATACTTATCAGAACACATTTTATTTTGCAACTCAATTTATGGCTTTCCTTATGTGCTCTGAATTCAGACCACCTGAGCCTTAATCTTTGGCAAATCCTTGGAAGTTTCAAGACCTTGGGAAAAATGACCAAAAGCTCTGTGCCTCAGTTCCCTCATTTGTAAAATGAAAATAATAAAATTATGGTCCCTAGATGGTTGTGATAAAGTCCAAATAAAATAATAACTAAAAAGTAGTGAGAATGATTTTAGGACATAGTATATGTTCAGTGAAGGTTGTACGGTTACGACTGATTTATCATCTAGCACTCAGCCACAGTAGTCTACCCTTATGTGCTAAACAAAGAACTAAATGGCTTACGTATATTGACTCACTTAATCCCCCCACAGCCTATGAGGTAGGCTCTGTTATTTTTTTTTTTCCTTGTAACAGAAGAGGAAACTAGAGAGAGAAAGGGTTAAGAGGATTTTCTAGAGCTTGTGTTCTTAACTATCCAGAGTCTCCACTTTGATTGCAGCATTAGAATCACCTGGGGTACTTTTAACAGTTCGGATTCTCAGCTGTACCCTAATCCAATTACATTTGCGTCTCTAGAACTGAGCCTCAGTTATTTTATCCCGAATCACAGCATCAGGCTCTACTCCAGAACACAAACCTTTCAGAGTTAAAATGCAGAAAGACACTTCAAGGGAAAGAAGAAAACCTGACTAAACAGACTCATTTCACAGCCCGGCCAGGTTCTCGCTCCAACAGTGAGGCCCCGAAGTCCCGTGTTTCTAGCTATGAAATGAAGAAAATAAGAGCCAGTAGCAATTGCTTACTAACGTGATAGGAAACGAGAGATACCTTAGTCGCCACTCACCGCTCAGTAGGAGAGAACCATTAGCAATGCCATTAATCAGTGCTCTGCTCACTCTTGCTCTGTGGACCATAATCACGGGGAGGCTTAAGAAATAATAAACCCTTCTTGTCAGCATGTAATTCTGATTTCTTGTTATTATTTAAAATGAGAAGTCAAATGATTCACAACAACATGTAACTTAATCAAGGAAGAACATCTTTAAATGAAAGAAAAGGGAAACAAAATGATTCCTGAATAATACATTGACTAATTTTCTCTGTTCATTTACTTTACCATTCATTTATTCAACAAATATTTATTGAGCTTCTATCATGTGCGATACACTCAGTTACAGGCTCACATTATTTAAAAATGATCAACAAGTTCCCAACCCTCCGAAGACTGTTAAAAAAAACAAATATTCATTAACACTTTCCCCAAGCATAGTAAGGTAGATTTCTATGCAGGACTATTGCAATAGGACCATGACAATGGGATTCTGCAGTACAGGAGAGAAATGGGGCTCAACTCCAAATACAGCATGAACAGGTGGGAATTTATAGCCTGGAACAGTGGATGGAAAACTACCAAGCGCTAACATCAAGAGCAAGTGGTTTCTGACTAAATCCACCTAACAGGACTCTTGGCAAAGATGGGCCAGGGCGACCAGACTTCACCTGGGGGTGATGAAAACTGAAGAACCCAATCAGATGTCAAAGGTAGTCAGAGACCTAGGGGGTAGGGAAGACAAAGTCATTGTATAAATAAACTCAGTAGGGATCTTTGCTAAAACTGAATTTTCAAAGGAAATGTACTGATGGACCTATAAGAAGTTTCAAAAGCCTAACTGAAGTTTGGCCAAGCAAAGAATTTGTCATCCATAACCCTCCCAAAATGGAATTTTATAAAGCTAATGCCAGTCATAAATCCAGAGTCCTGACCAATTAACATAGTAAATGTTTATCAAAGATTTTAGACAAAGCATCAAGAGTAAACTTTCCAAAAGTCCTTTCTAGTTTGAAGACAGAATTAAACAAAAGTCCAAGTAAACATTACCCTAAAAACCCAGAAAGGAAAAAAAAAAAGAAAGAAAAGAAAAGAAACAAAACAAAACCTTAGTCTTAATAAAATACTACAAGGATAGCTGATAAAATACTGAGTGAGAAGGAATTAGTTTCTTAGGTAAACATCAGAAAAAATAGATTATTTATAGAGATCAGACTCCAAAAATAATAAAAATTTATATATATATATATATATATATATATAGTTCTTAAGGCAAGAATTTATCATTCTAACTTCTCAAGAAAAAACATCTTAATACATGATCCAAAATACTATCAGTAATTTGATAGTTTTGAATGATTTATAATTCAAATTTTAACCTTTGAGAATTTTTTAAAAAAATATTTCTCAACTAGTCCATTTATCTCATTTATATTTGACTTTTATAAAATGAAGATCAAAACAGTCTATGCTAATGTAATCAGGTTTAAAAAAAAAGGAAACCGTAGTTTCATTTTTCCATCATGCCTGCCAAGGTGGAGAAAATTATAGTCAACTTCTATTATGTAATCTCACTGATGGAATTCAGAATATGCTACCTCAAAATATAGCATTTTGGCATATCAAATATTTTAAGCAGAAGGCATCTGAGAAAACAACAGATGGAGCAAGCTGTCTCTGACCTTCCCTGGGCCCTTCCCACCTGAAGCAGGTCATGAGAAACCCCTGTGATGGGGCACCCTCTCTACACATGGAAGAAAGGAGATGCCCAGAACACAGGAATCTAAGAAAGAAAGGCCTTTCTAAAAGGTGTCCCTAGTTTATTATGCTTAACTCATACCTTCTCCATGACTCTCCACGCTTTATCAAACTTAGTACAAAAACGCCTCCAGTAGCTGCTTCAAGTCTCCGTTTCCTTAGAAAGGCTCCCGTATCATGTAAAACTTAATATTACATGAATATGTGTGCTTCCTCTTGTTCATTTTCCTTTGTTATAGGGGCCCCAGCCAACCCCCGTAAAATGAGTAAAAAGAGAAGATACTTTTCCTCCCCTATTTCGTACCCGCTCATTTGTAACCCATATTACTACAGGCTACTAGAAATAAATTAAAACTGTTCATTATGCTGCTAGGAAGGAGAGAGCATTTATATGAAAATATTTGTCTACATTATAAACAAAGCCTTTTTTTATAACGCTGCTGCCATAGAGGTAACCATAAATATTGTTTTATAACTGTTGCCAAAGCTCCTCCTAGAAATTTAGTAGAAGGCAATGAAGAAGGAATAAACTATATTTTAAAAGGAGAACTACTTCTTTCAAGTTAAATTTTATAACTAAATGTCCTTTTTTTTTTTCACTTCTTCTTATCTCAGTCCTTTCTTAATACCTGAGGAGCCTTAAGATGGAATCTCCATACAAACTTAAATTATAGATGAAGTAACTGTTAGATCTACTTAATTTCATAAATTCTAACTACTGAAAGCCAAGGGTGGTTGAGATTGAAATGAAATAGCATTCAGCTGCAAGCATCTATTTAGTACCATCTGGGTTTTTCTTCAAAATACAGCCGTTATCCGGTCCTTCACACCTGCTCTGCTCCCTTAAAACCTTGTGAATCCACCCTGAAAGTGAGGGGAGAAAACGGCCTCCTTTCCATTCATCGTCCCTTATTCTTTCCTTCAAGTTATATTACACACAGTGTCTCTGACGCTACATAATGACAAACTTCTGGAATTCCATTTTTATTTGGTATGATCCAGTACCTGAAATATTTTTTATCACCATCCTAAAATGGTATGCCTGTATGAGTTGCTCATACCTGAAGATCACTGAAGGGATGAGATGAAAGAAATCTCACCTAACTGCTTCCCTTAGCTGATTCTCCCCTAAAATATGGGTACCATTAAGTCCACTAACACTACAACCACCAGTACACCAGTACCCTCTTAGGAGAAAGTTTCCTGTTTGGAAGAAGATTGACCCTTAGTTATGGGAGATAGCAATTCACCTGCCCCTACCCCACTCCGGGCATCAGCATGAAAGGGCTCTCTAGAACCTTCTCCACTTTCCCATTGAAATCCTCACCCTACCTTCTTTTGTCAAGCTGAAATATAAAGTAGTAAGTCAGGTTATTCTGCTACTTACCTACTGTAAAATACTCCTTGTACATAGGTGATAAACTTTTCTCCTGTGACTCTGTTCATTTTCAGTTAATTTACAGGCCCCCAAACACTTAGATGATAAATGAAAGACTTTCCTCCCAAAAGGAGGAATCAAAATCCCACATACCATATATTCTTTTTAAAAAAGTGTTTATTATCATTATTTTAATAAATGTAAGGGCTACAAGGGGAATTTTGTCACATGAATATACTGTGTAATGGTGAATCTTGGGCTTTAAATGTGCACATCACCTAAATAATGCCCACTGTTCCCACTAGGAAGCTTTCCCACACACACTTTTGATGCTCATAGAAGTCTCTGACGGAAAGAAATCAAGGACAAGTAGATGATTTTTTAAGATTTTTCTTGAGTTCTTGAGTTTTCTCTGAATACTTAGATTCTCTTATTGTAGAACTTTAGGACACAGCCCAGGCTATGGTATTCAAATATAAGAAATCCTAGGAAGATTTACTATATAGTAGAACCCCTGTACATTGACCACCCAAAGGACTGTAACAAAGTGGTCGATATATAAAGGTGGTCAACATAAGGAGCCAAACATGTCCAGCCTGTGAAAACCAGGTCAACTTAAGAAGGTGGTCAATGAAGGGAGGTGATCAACTATGGAGGTTCTACTATATTTTTCACCATCTCAACTGACAGTTATTTCAACCAGAAATAAAGTAAGTTGCAATGAACTAGAGGACAGGTAAAAGAGGAAATTATTATTGTCAAACCCATTTGTTTGCCGGGAGGGAACAGACACATACAGGCTTCACATGACAGTTGAGTGGTATAGATGCTGCCACCTTTAAAGCAGACCAAATTCTAGCCTTCCGTGAGGATAATTTTAATTTTGAGTTAGAAAAAGAGTTTAAGCCAATTAATACAATGTATTAATTGTGACTCACAAATTATATAATATTTTCCAAATATTGGTTGGGATAAACTAGTATCCATTATTTACGTAAAATGTAAATTTCCCTGGGAATCCAGTATTTTATCTAGCAATCTTATTTTTTTAAGTACTCTGGAGCATGATAACATGAAGACAGGATTGAGAGCCACTACAACACCGTGTCGACACCCTCCATGTATAATATCCTTCTTTTCCCTAGTCAGATTATTTCTCTTTGGGGGGCAAGAGTAAATAACAGAACAGCACTTTACTGGGCAAAAATACAAGTCTCTATATCTCACTACACCATAAATCAGTTCCAAATAAAAATAAAGAAAATCTCAAAAACTCAAAGCATGAATTGAGCTGAAGTACAGCTCCGCCTCCACTACCTATGTAACAATTAAGACATTTACCAGGTTCCTGGGGGAATGGGACATGGAAGTAATAGGACTAAATGAAAAGAGGGGTAACAGTGGGGTACACGGTCCAGCATTATCACCATTACCTGAGAGCTTGTTAGAAATGCCGGCTTTCAGGCTACACTCAGATCCACTGAATTAGAACTGATTTTAGCAAAAATCTCTAAGGAATCATATACACTTAAAGTTGGTAAAGAACAAGCCTAGATCATGTGACCCTAAAAGGGGTAAACATGAACATTCAGGATCACAAAAGGAGTCAAGAAGACCCAAGATATAGTAGTAAAGCTTTCCAATGTCACACTTTCTTTTTCCTTATTAGCCAATTTCTATGAGCAGCAGTTATTCAACCCCCCTGCCCCTATGAACCAGAGACTCTCCCAGGTGAAAGGACACCCCTTAACCATTCACATTCAACAAGCCTAACTGGGTGCTTTAATTAAGTTCAGGTCACTGCCTTTCCTTACTACTTTTCTGAATGAACCTGTGAGTTTGCAAAAGGAACATCAGGCACTTTCTAATCAAATTTAAACCTTGTACGAACAAGTGGGTACAATTATTGCAAGGGCATCCATGAAATCTGCAGCCAGAAAACCAAGCCAATCTTGTTTTAAGTGCATACATATTGATAAAAAGTTGATCTTAACTACATTTACTTGCAAAATGTCCCCACTATAATATACAATAACCACAAGAAGGCCAAGGACAGTATATATTTAATAGGGTTTGTAATCTCATCCCCTTAAAATTTCCTTCAGGAACCCTGCCATTTTTCCCCATCCCGGGCAAGAAATATCAATATGAACAGTAGAATTGAATCATATTTTATTTAGAGGGATTCTTATTCAGTATTTTGAAAGTGTTAGCAGTCTTTCTTAAACAACTTGACTACCTTCAAAGAAACATCTCATGTGTGAGTGCTACCAAGAGAGAGAGGCACAGTGATTCCAAGACAAGTTAATTAAAAGTGAATAGTCAAATAACTGCCCCATTTGTCAGGGGAGTGAGGGGAATATGGGGGAATCGGTTGGGTCAGTTAATTGGTCAGTTGCAAAATGGAGTTTTCTAATCCATGGATTTGTGATGATTGATCTGCTAAATCCCTCCCCATCAATCCATCCGAAAGAGGGCAACTTGGAGTACAACTGTATTAAAGCAACATATACTCTGGAAGATTTGTGCTCCTGTGTTCTCTGGCACAGCATAAGTATGCAACAAAACTGTCACAAGAAGTTTGTTTCATTTCAGTTTCAGAGGCAAATGATAGGCATTTATCAAAGAAAATTAGGCTGAGGCTGTGCCATAGAATCAGAGAAAAATTAGGCTTGGATGATTTCTACTAAGTAGACCAAAACCCTCTAATAGAAACAAACAAATCTCTTATCTCTATCGCTTGTGCTTTGTAGGCAGAATTCCAGGTCCGTAAGAGCAATCCCTTTCCGTTCAGCCAGTGATCAGGGATGAAGCTCCTTCTAGGCCTGAAGGGGTAAGGAGTGAATGTCTATGTATCTATATACCAACAAAAGAAATTTCCTTTTTATTTGACCAGTGATTGGTTTAGAAATAAGAATGTGATATCCTTTTGCACAATATGATTCTGCTGAGAGGCTATAGTTTTCTCAACTTTTTAAAGAGATATAGAAAGAGATACCCCCATTTCTATTTCTGGATGAAATTATCTGGACGAGGTACTTGGAGCTGCTGCAAGCCATCTTGGGGCTACGAGAGAAGCTAACCTAAGAAAAGCCAACACTCCGAAGTTGGCAGAAAGAAAAAATGGAAAGAACCTGGGTCCCTGGTCATATAATTAAGCCAATGAATAAGTTAAATCCAGAACCACTGAATTTGCTAGTGGTTCTGCAAATTTAGTAGATCTAGTAGATTTACAATCTACTTTTAAATTTTTTTAAAAGTAAATCTATTTTTAAATTTTTCTTAACTAATAAATAGGCCACTAGTCAAGAATTGTATGACTCCTGCCCCATCTATTTTAGAGAGACCTATCAGCTGGAAACATAAGTCATTGCACAGATGTGCGGCTACCCACGAACGTATCACTACCCAAGCAGAGGGAAGAGTATCCTCCAAACTTAAAGCAGTATGTTCTTTCCTTCAATGCCAGAGTCGGCCATTAGTATTTTCTTCTAGACAACAAAAGCATCTACACATGGTATGACATGTAATCTATTTCAGATTATATGCTTATGAATTAACCAATCAGAGTTTAAAATATCAGGCTAGTTTTCACCTGTTCCATGATCTCCACTTAGTTTGGCTCTTTCTGTTAACTGGTTTTCTGTTCACTGTACATTACGTTCTTTCAGATTGCATAGCTATTATGAAGGAACCTATGTTGCAAGTAAAAGTCTCAACTGAAGTTGGCTTAGAAACTAAAGAGAATTTATTGGCTCACAAAATCCATTCATTCTAATTGTAGAATCAAGAGAAAGAAAGTTCCTCTTTTCCAGAAGTATAAACAAACGTCTCACAACTCACAGGAATTTGCATATAACTCCAAAGCCAGGCTGAAGGAATGTAATACATCTCGTAATGTGGATTGCTTTCCCACTCCTGGACCTGGTTTGGGGTTACTTCTACTTAACCCAACTGGCTGATGAAGAAAGGAAGACAGCTGAGAGGAAAACCGTGGTCCTCCTGGTAAGATAAGTCGGGAGGAATGGATGAAAAAAATATTCATGTTACCATGGGGCATTAGCATGAATTATTAAAGAATACCATCCATGCAAACGACTACAAATTTATTTCAATTTATAATGCTTAAATACACCACTATTTTGAAGATCCAATTTCTAGCTAAATCAGTTTATGGGATAAAGGTCACAGATGTGGCCCATGAGAAATAGGTAAATAACATTATAGAAAAATCACAGGCACTGCTGTACAATTCTTGAGTAATAAAGCTTGAATCTGGCAGGTTGACTATGCACTGCATATTTTTTATTTTCTTTCTAATATCAAATTCCAAATGTCTCCACAACCCTCACAATATCTGTCACTTGTATTATTTTGTAAGCACCAAGAAAATAACCCTGAAAGAAAACGTCAAAGAAAGTTTAAATGCACTTTTGTCCATTATTAAATCCTGTAAACAAACCTGCTCCACCTCTTTCTGTTCCTCTCTAATACCCCTCCTTGGCAGATTACTAATGGCTGGCGTGAGGGGGGTGATAGAGAAATTTTTAAGTAGAAATATTAGTTTTTAATTCCTACAATTTCCACACAATAAATTTTTCTCTCACATTAAATGCTTGCACGGTGTATCCAGCTATGCCCCATTGAGCAGCACGTTATACAATTTTTAGCTAATTGTATGTTGTTTCCTATATAAGATTACTGCTGTGTGATGTCATTCATCTTATTGTAAGCTTTCTGCTCTCTTAAACAAAGCAGAGCACAAACCAAAATAGAAAAACAGGGCATGACTCTCATTATCACTAGTATACTTTAGTAGTTTTAATGAGGTAGGGCTTGGTGATTCATAATGAAGATTATGTGATTTTCAACCTGGTAATTTTAAAGTGGCTTAGTACCTGCTCAATTTACCCAAAGTTATTTCAAATATATATCACAATATAACGTTCACTTAAAAATGTTAGTTATTCCTACCAATAACATGATATAATCATCATCTGATGCATTTATGAAAAATTAGTAAGACCCATAGAATTGTATTTCACTTAATTATTCATTCATTTATTAATATAGGCATTCAGATATATTCTAAGTTAGGCATTGTGTGTATAAAATATAGTAATACACATGCTTTGCCTCCAAACAGTTCATTATTTAACTTGTCCTCTCTTCATTTGAGCAATTTATTTTCTTAGATGAGGTTCTCAACTTCTGTGTGCCCCAATTTCCTCATCTGTCCAGTGAAGATAATAATAGTTCCTACCAGGTGGCTGTTGTTCAATGTCTGTTGTGACATTGAAATAAGAAAATGCAAATGAAGTATTAAGAACTGCTCTAGAGGGCGGCACCTGTGGCTCAGCGAGTAGGGCGCCGGCCCCATATACCGAAGGTGGTGAGTTCAAACCCAGCCTCGGCCGAACTGCAAAACAGAAAAATAGCCGGGCGTTGTAGTGGGCGGCGGTAGTCCCAGCTACTTGTGAGGCAGAGGCAAGAGACTCGCTTAAGCCCAGGAATTAGAGGTTGCTGTGAGCTGAGGTGCCACAGCACTCTATCCAGGGTGAGAGCTTGAGGCTCTGTCTTAAAAAAAAAAAAAAGAAAAGAACTGCTCTAGAAAACTAACATGTTCTCCTTAAACATTAGCTATTAGTGTTAGTATTGAGAAGAAAAGAAAAAATACAAAATCAGGAAAATAAATTTTAACAAAATCAACCAAAAATATTTCAGTAAAATCCCATAAAAATATTTTAATTAGAAAAAAAAGGATTAGAATTACAGCCTGGCAAATGAGTCATAAAAGGAAGACCTACACAGAAACTGATAAAAATTACAACTCAATATTTCTATGCAAGCCAAACTATATCAAGAAAAACTGCATAAAAATGAAAGAACAACATAAATAATAAATAGGAAAACTAAGAAATATTTGATTATTTTCCTCAATTTATAAATGAAGGCTACACCAGAAGGATTATAACAACAAATGGATACACTGTCTCACACACACACACACACACACACACACACACACACACACACACATACACACACACACACGCATCATGTTTAAAGATAAACAAGCTGAAAATAACTTTAAAAATATATAAAATAGACTAAAATATTAAATAATTTTGGAAACATATCAAATGTAATAGGTAGAAAAAAATTCAATATAGGTATAATTGATATTACCCAAGAAGAAAACTCAAGTAATGCATCAGAACAAATATTAAAATAGCTGTAATTTTAGAAAACTTACCTGATATATGTAGTATATATATGAACCTACACACTGAAAATACATCTACATGAAACCACATATTAAGATATAAGTGTATATATATTTCATAAGTATATATAAATATTATTTATATAAGTAAAATTCTATTGGTATTTATATGAATAAAATATATCTTCATGTATATGAAAGCTACGTGTTTTCACATACATATGTAAAAATAACATATTGAATATGGTAAGTTGTATATCTATTATATTTTTACATACTTATATTCAAAACACAAATTTATGATTCCTAATTTGATAAATATGCTAAAACTTTCCAGTGATCATCCAGCTGAAAAGCCATTGTATTAAAAAAATTCAAAACAGATTTTTATTTATTGCTTTTGAAAGAATTATGACTTTTAAATACATAATTGCCCTATAACTCTTTTAAAATATAAACAAAAATACTATTTTTTCTTTTATTTAAGAAAGTCAGACTCATTAATTCCTCTGCTTTTGAACTAGAGATCCATGAAAAATACAGTGTCCCTCTGGACTACATTTTGATGAAAACTATGTAATCAAGTACTAATGGTCTTTAAATAAATTTAAATATCATTTAAAGTAACATTAGACTCCAATGGTGTGTGATCTGACATTGCACATTTCACCCCTGGAACCCATTAAAAATACTTGGAACTGAAATAAACTCACTGGCACCCAAAACACACTTGAGCTCTAGTATTCTTCAACTTTTCAAATCATTCAATACAAAGCCATCTGGCCACCTTGACCAGTATTTCTGACATTCTTAACTTTCTTGGAAATTATTTTCTGGTATTTGGCCCCAAACAACCACACTTGGTTGGTCACGCTAACACTCTTCTTCAAGCACAAAGTCCCCCTTACCCTCTAGATCACGCTGTCCATGCAGCTCTCCATACCAACACTACTTTCGCCATTCCTACAGGTCATGGGACCTTCATCACCAGTTCTCTGAGCTGGCGGCTCTGCCATGAGTACAAGCTTCCTTCAGGCCTCACAGATTACCCACTCCCACTGCCACATCCTTCTAAAAGTTCTAAGAGTGCTGCAATTGAGAATCTTTCTTTTCTTAAATGTAAAATGAATTATTTTATGATTACTCTGCCACTTGCATAGCTATTTATTACCCATGTCCTAATCTTCCTTTTCATTCCGTTCAAGGATTAAATTTAAGCCTGGAATTGCTGACTCTAACTGAAGACCATTATCGGCATATGTAAACCGTTATCCACAGAAAACATACTGTTCAGATAAATTTTTTTTTTCCTTTCACGTCAAGGCTTTACATCAATACTTTATTAGTACAAAATTCTAATCTAATCTGTTAAATAAAGTAATTTAGATTTTGCCATGATGAAAGTACAGTAAAATTATCAAATTTGATTTGCTGATACAGTTGTATAGACACTGATGAGAAGACTTTGGAATGATTTCAGGGAGGTGTTGATAGCATGTATTTCAAAAAAAATTGCTTTAATCACTTATTACCAAGCAGTGAACAATACAGAAGAGGCCTACATAATAATGAAAAGAGCTCAGGATTGAGCTTTTCAATCATTAATTTCTTATTTTCAAGCTGCCACCTTAGAAATACATTAGAACCTTGGTAAGTTAACCACTCAAGGGAATGTAACAAACAGGTCAACATACAGAAGTGGTGAACATATCTTGGTGTGTGCCACACCTTTTGGGGGCTAAACACGATTGTAGGAGGGAAGTTACCTAACAAATGCAATCAGTGTAACATGGTTTCTTGTACCCTCAATGAATCCCCAACAATAAAAAAAAAAAAAAAGAAGTGGTGAACATAAGAAACTAGATCTACTATACTGATATGTACATGTGGTGCATGTCCGGTCTATGAAAATTAGGTCAACTTAGGAAGGTTGTCCATGTTGGAAGGTGGTCAACTACGGAGGTTCTTCTGTGAATGCCTGCTCAAGTGATCTGATAAATTGTACAGGTTCATTAATATTGAAAAAAATAAAAATTACTAGATCAACAGTTTTCAGTGGTTGTTTTTGCTCCAGTAAGTGTTCTCTTTAGGTAAAAAGGTGAAAGTTCTTGACTTAAGGGGGGAAAAAAGCTATGCTGAGGTTGCTAAGATCTATGGTAAGAATGGATCTTTAATTGTCATTAATTGTCCTCATATCAAAGTTGCATACATAGGATTCATACTTCTTCATTCCTGTGATGCTTCACTAAGGATAATGTGTTCCACCTCCATCCAGGTTAGTACAAATGCTGCAAAATCTCCATTTTTTTAATGGCTGAATAATATTCCATGGTGTACATATACCACAGCTTGCCAATCCATTCCCAGGTTGAAGGACATTTAGGCTGTTTCCACATGTTAGTGATTGTAAATTGGGCTACAATAAACAGCCTAGTACAAGTATCTTTATAATAAAAGGTTTTTTTCCCTTCTGGATAGATGCCCAGTAATGGGATTGCAGGATCAAATGGGAGGTCAAGGTTGAGTTCTTGAGGTTTCTCCATACTTCCTTCCAAAAAGGTTGTATTAGTTTGCAGTTCCATCAGCAGTGTAAAAGTGTTCCTTTATCTCCACATCCATGCCAGCATCTGCAGTTTTGAGATTTTGTGATTATAGGCCATTCTCGCTAGGGTTAGGTGATATCTCAGGGTGGTTTTTATTTGCATTTCTCTAATAATTAGGGTTGATGATCATTTTTTCATGTGTATGCTAGCCATTTGTCTGTCTTCTTTAGAGAAGGTTCTGTTCATCTCTAACCTTGGTTGGTTTTTTTCTTGTGGATTGTTGTTTTTTTTCTTGTGTATTAATTGAATTTCTGTATAGATCCTAGTTATTAAGCTTTTGTCTAATTCAAAATATGCAAATATCGTTTCCCATTAGGTAGGTTGTCTATTTGCTTTGGTTGCTGTCTTAACTGTACAGAAGCTTTTCAATTTAATTAAATCCCATTTGTTTATTGTTGCTGTTATTGCCATTGCCATGGCAGTCTTCTTCATGAAGTCTTTCCCTAACCTGATATCTTCCAGTGTTTTTACTATTCTTTCTTTGAGGATTTTTATTGTTTCATGCGTTAAATTTAAGTCCTTTATCCATCTTGAATAAATTTTTGTGAGTGGAGAAAGGTGTGGGTCCAATTTCAGTCTTTTACATGTGGATATCCAAATCTCCCAGCACCATTTATTGAATAGGGAGTCTTTTCCCCAGTGGACATTCTTGTTAGGTTTATCAAAGATTAGGTGGCTGTAAGTTGCTGGTTTCATTTCCTGGTTTTCTGTTCGATTCCAAATGTCTATGTCTCTATTTTTGTGCCAGTACCATGCTGTGTTGAGCACTATGGCCTTGTAGGACAGCCTAAAATCTAGTATGGTGATACCCCCGCCTTTGTTTTTATTACTAAGTACTACCTTAGTTAAATGGGTTTTTTTCTGATTCCATACAAAACACAGAATCATTTTTTCCAAGTCTTGAAAATAAGATGTTGGTATTTTAATAGGGATGGCATTGAATTGGTAAATTGCTCGGGGAGGTATAGACATTTTAACAATGTTGATTCTTCCCAGCCATGAGCATGGTATGGTCTTCTATTTGTTAAAGTCCTCTGCTATTTCCTTTCTTAGGATTTCATAATTTTCTTTATAGAGAAAAAATTATTTTCTTCACCTCTTTTGTTAGGTATATTCCTAAGTATTTCATTTTCTTTGGGGCTATGGTGAAGGGAGTTGTTTCTTTAATTAACCTCTCATCTTGGCTGTTGTTTGCATATGGAAAAGCAACTGACTTGTGGACATTGATTTTATAACCTGTATTTTTTAATGATTTCCAAAAGTCTTGTGCTTGAGTCTGTAGAGTTCTCTAAGTATAAGAACATATCATCAGTAAAGAGTTTTACCTCTCTGCTCCCATTTGGATGCCCTTTATTTTCTTGTCTTGTCTAATTGTATTGGCTAGAACTCCCAGCACTATGTTGAATACTAATGATGACATAGGACAACCCTGTCTGGTTCCAGTTCTAAGAGGAAAAGCTTTCAGTTTTACTCCATTCAGTAAAATATTAGCTGTGGGTTTGTCATAGACAGTTTCGATCAGTTTAAGAAATGTGCCACCTATACCTACACTCCTCAGTGTTCTAATTAGAAAAGGATGCTGGATTTTATCGAATGCTTTTTCTGCATCTATTGAGAGGATCATATAGTCTTTGGTTTTGCTTCTGTTGATACGGTGAATAACATTTATAGACTTGCATATATTTAACCAGCCTTGCATCCCTGGGATGAAACCTACTTGACAATGATGTATAAGTTTTTTGATGATAAGCTGTAATCTGTTCACTAGGATTTTGTTGAGAATTTTTGCATCTATATTCATTAGTGAAATTGGTCTGAAATTCTTCTTTTTAGTTGGGTCTTTTCCTGGTTTTGGTATCAGAGTGATGTTTGCTTCATAGAACGTGTTGGGGAAGATTCCTTCCTCCTCAATTTTTTGAAATAATTTCTGCAGTATAGGAATAAGTTCTTCTTTGAAGGTTTGATAGAATTCTGGTGTGAAGCCATCTGGACCAGGGCATTTTTTGGTTGGGAGATTTTTTATTATTTCTTTGATCTCTGGTGCTTGAAATTGGTCTGTTCAGAAGACCTATTTCATCTGGGCTAAGTCTAGGGAGAGGGTGTGATTCCAAATATTGATCCATTTCCTAATCTCTTGTATCTCTGTGGTATCATTATTTCTCCTTTATCATTTCTTATTGAGGTTGTTAGAGATTTTACTTTTTTATTTCTAGTTAGTCTGGCCAAAGGTTTATCTATTTTATTTATTTTTTCAAAAGACCAACTCCTTGTTTATTAATTTTCCAAATGATTCTTTTGTTTTCAATTTCATTGGTCTCTGATTTAATTTTGGATATTTCTTTTCTTCTGCTGGGTTTAGGCTCAGATTGTTCTTCTTTTTCCAATTCCATCAGATGGCTTATGAGTTTGTTGATATGCTCTCTTCCTGTTTTTCACATGTAGGCATCTAAAGTGATAAGTTTTCCTCTCAGGACTGCTTTTGTAGTCATGGTGGGGCATGGTGGGACATGGGAGAAGCAGAGAGCAGACAGAGAAGGAGGGAGGGGGTGAGGGTAAGGAAAAGAAAAAAAAAGAAAAGAAAAGGAAAATAATGACTAATTATCACAAAAATTGGATTCAATTTTGACTTAAGTACATTACTTAAACATTAATTTTTACTTCAACTTGTTCATATGTTGTTTAGCATATAGGACACTGCTTCCTCATTTTTAAGTGAATTTTGTTTGTAATTTTCCCTTTATAATAGTATATTTTTTCCAATTTTAATATCAGGTGTATCCAGATTAAGTAAAATGATTTTGAAGTATTTCTTCTTTTTCTATTGTGTATAAGATTTGGCATGATCTGTTTTTTGGAATTATCTTTTATTTTTATTTATAAATATTAGTTGTCTATTTTTTGAGACTTTGGAAAAAACATAATAAGTTAATTGATGACTCCATACTGAACCTCAGAGTCAAAGCATTCTACAATAGACATACTCTTATTTGACAAAGTGAATGTTACTTTCTTTGCATTACTATTTTTACTATTGCTTAATACTTCGTTGCAGCAATCGTCTGATTTCTTTTCTGAATGTATTTATCCTTGTTCGTTCTTTGTGAGGTTTTTGTTTCCAGTCGTTACCTTAAACATTGTTATTGTTGTTAAATTTTAAGCCTTTTTAATTTTGTGAAGGCAAAAAGTAGAAACCTAATAAACACATGTATGTGTAAAAATAAATCTTTTTAAGAAAATGCTAAAAAAAAAAAACAAAGAAAAGAATGGATCTTCTATATCTGTAAAATTGTGAAGAAGGAAAAAGAAATCCCTACTAGTTTTGCTGTAGTGCTTCAAACTACAAAAGTTAGGGCCGTGGTATGTGATACCTGCTTCATTAAATGGAAAGGCCTTAGATTTGTGGGTGGAGCACATGAACAGAAATGTGTTCCAGTTCGTGGCAATTGATTTGGGTATAGTCCAAAGTTTTAGGCATCCACTGAGGGTCTTAAAAGTAACCCCCGAGGATAAACAGAGACTACTGTATCAAAAACATAATGGCTAGTGCTTGATGAGTCCTGATTGAGTCAGGCACCCTGATAAGTAGTTTTTTACATGTATGTAATTGTTAATTTTATGTGTCAACTTGGCTGAGCCACATTATCCAGATGTTCAGTCAAATTATTCTAGGTGAAGGTATTTTTTTAGATGAGATTAACATTTGGATTAGTACACTTTGAGCAAAGCATATGTACTTCAGAATGTGGGTGGACCTTACCCAATTAGTTAAAGGCCTTAAGAGAGTAAAAACTCACCTCCTACGAGCAAAGAGGAATTCTGCTGGCAAAATGCCTCTGCACTTAAACTGTATCCGCTCCCTGGAGCGCAAGTCTGCTGGCCTATCCTGTAGATTTTGGATTTACCAGACCTCCATGACCTTGTGAGTTAATTCCTTAAAGTCTCTTTCACTTTATCTCACTGTCTTCTCTGTCTCTCTGCCTCTGTCTCTCTCTCCCTCCCTCTTTCTCTGTATTGGTTCATCCTACTGGTTCTCTCTAGAGAAAACCCTGAGTAATGCGATGTGTTACCTTCGATAGCCCTCCAAACTTCTATCAAGTTAATAGAAATTAACCAGCCATGGTGGCACCCAGCTGCAGTCCCAGCTACTTGGGAGACTGAAGCAGGAGGATCGCTTGAGCCCAGGAGTTGGAGGTTACAATGATCTATGATTACATCCCTGCACTCCAACCTGGGTCCCAGAGTGGGACCCTGTCTCAAATAAATAAATAAGTAAATAAAGAAATGGCAAATGCTAGTAGTTGTCTAAATAAATAAATAAATAAATAAATAAATAAATAAATAAATGGCAAATGCTACTAGCTGTCTTGATTTACCAAGAGATATTTAGGTAAATCGAAGCCACAAAGTTTACAACTTAACTCCGTCTCACAAGGCTAAGCTTTAGCTGCAGTATTGTGTTTTAAATAAAGCGAGTGTGTATGTGAACACTTGCTCACATCAGTGCAAGTGTCTTACGTGTCTGAGCGAGCGTGTTTCTGTGTGTGGTTTAGGAGGATGGCAGCCAGACAGCAATTTATGTGAAGGCAATTTCCCTTTGCATATTTCCAGTGTAAGCTCCCTGCCTGAAATAATATTTCCCCTGTTGCATTTCTTAAGTGTTTTATAAGTTAATATAAGCACTATCAGAAGCTCTTTCTCCTAGTAAGAAAGTCCTGTCTTCTGAGATCTGAAGAGAGATTCTAGGTCACACTCATGCTAATCAAAAATATATATGTATTTTTAGAGGACAAGAACAGGATAAATGTCAAGTTATTTTGGTTTGTACCCCACAGAGGAGGACTTACTATCTAATTGCTTTACACACTGACATGGAGCTGATCTAACATCCACCACATCATCCCATCATGTACTTAAATCACTCTTCCTGTGTACGTATGTTTATATGTCAGGGACACAATTTGATTTAGATGTCTACCACACAAATGTGGCATATGATTCATATACTTGTTATGAAGAAACAAATTTCTTTGCCATGTCCACTTATTCCCAAAAAAGCAAACTTGGTCTCTGTCCAAAGGTATCAAGGAGCCAATATACCTCCCAAAGTACCCAACTCATGATTAACACAGTCAGGTCACAAAGGCACCACTTAGCAGTTCTGGAAGTGGGCCTGAATTACTGCCAGGCAGTGGTTCCGATGCCCCAGGAATTTGGCTCAGCTTCTTTTTCTGCAGCTCTGGGAAGCACGCTAAATCATACTCATCACGATTTCTGCCAACAGTGGTGCTGAATGGGTTCCACAATTTCCCAACAGCTTTTACAGGGATACCTCCCGGGGTAACACATCCCTGCGCTTTAAAATAAAACTGGGGAAGGTCAGAGTAATTAGATGACTTAAGAATCATAAATCAGCACCCTAATTTTACAGATACACGTGGATAGAAATTAAGTTGTTGGGTGTGGTGGCTCAAACCTGTAGTCTCAGCTATTTGGGAGACTGAGGCAAGAGGATTGCTTAAGCCCAGGGGTTCTGAGACCAAGCTGGGAAAGCTAGCAAGACATTCCCTTTCCCACACACCAAGCCCTTCGCTCTAAAAAAAAGTAAAAATGTTTGACAAAAATTAGCCATGCATGGTAGGAAATATGCCCACAGTCTCAGCTATTTGAGAGCAGGCATTTGAGGCTCCAGTCTGGGTGACAGAGCAACACCCTTTCTCAAAAAAAATAAATAAATAAAAATAGAAACCAAGTCTCAAAGAAGAGAAATAACTTGTTCAAGTGGCAAGTTGCATGGTCTATTTTTCTATAAATGTTTGGTTTTGTGCTATTTCTGCTTTCCCATGCTGCTCTGAATAAAGTGTTTGCCAGCAAATTCAGGCCAAAATAATTTCATCAAAGGAGATTTTATCCTCTTTCTATTATTTTATTCCTTTTTCTGGTACTTTCCCCCAACAAATTTTTTTTTTTTAATTTATAAATGCTCAGACCAGCCTTCTCTGAGGGATCGTAAGTTTATTATCTATTATTTAACACACTGGAAACCGACTATTTCCCCAGATGTCTAAGGTGACTGTCTGCATCAAGCAGTCTTCATGGTGAAGTTTTGAGCCTGGCACATCAACCAGACTGCACGTCACTTTGACCTCTCTTGCCCTTGCTACAAACTCTGCTGTTCACATTTTCTCAACAGCAGGACTTTCTCTAATGTTTCTGCCAAGACAAGCAAAACCCAAAGTGGCCAGAAGAGTAGACTTAGAAACCCGAAGCAAAGCTAGACGGACCCAGGGAGGAGAGAAGCATCCCGGAGGGACTGTCCTCTGGGATGGTGGGACCAAAGAGGACATCTTTTCTGAGTTTCAATATTTCACCCCATATATACAGTGTACTAACGCCAGCTAGCAAACTAGCATTTACTAAGTGCTTCCTCTCTACCAGACACAGTCCTCAGTGTATTACATATGTTTTTTTTCCTCCTTAAATACATGTATTTTATTATTCCTCATTACATTATTTCCCCCCCACTCTCACCCCTCAGTGGTAAGACAGAATTGATTTACAGAAAAGAATACAGAAAACACTAAAGCTCCTGGTAGAGGGAGAGAATTCAAGTGGGGAGAGAGAAGCTCTCTCCGTTCCTCTCCCGGTCTTTCCCCTTCTCCTCCTTTAGGCCTTTAGCCTCAGGGTCTATTTAGGTGTATGGGTTCCTTGGCCAGGAAACGAATGAATACAGTCCCTTCCACCGGGGGCAAGTTGAATGAGTGTATCAATGAATGGATACAGTCCATTCATTGATGCCACTGAGGCCTAGGAAATTCACAAGAAATTGACCTAGGCATCGGAACTGAGGGTTCCACATTTAGTCCTAA
>CAUYRH010020940.1:0-17662 GCA_963574655.1 Perodicticus potto | reverse complement strand
GCAGATAGGGAGGGTGGGCGCTGTTCAAGTCCTCCCACCTCAGTTTCAGCAGAGTTCAGGCTTCTGGTGTGTCAGGTAAGGGGGGAAGGGTGTCCTAGAAGTTCAGAATGGCGGAAAACTTTAGTTCAGTTTTTCTGCCTGAAGCTTGGTTTCTTGAAGTTGCAGCTTGCCTCAGAGGAGATCTGCAGTTATCACTTCTCTCTCTCAGCTGGGCTCCCCGTCTTCAGCTCAGTTGGGCAGTTTCTGGAGGTTATCTTTCCTTTTGGACAGGAGCCTCTGTCGGAAGCTGCTTCCAGGTGGCCATCTTGCCCCTCATATACCTGAACCTCAGTTTTTTATCTTAAGTCCTTCAAATGGTTGAAAGAGGGCCACTCGCATTGTGGAGGGTCATCTGCTTTGCTCAAAGTGTACTGGCTTCAATGTTAGTCAGATCCAAAAAATATCTTTATTGCAACATCTAGACTGGGGTTTGATCAAACAACTTGGTACCATGGTCTAGGCAACTTGAATTAAACACTAAAAATTAACCATTGTGGGTACCATATTACCCAGAAATCGCTGTCCTGTATATTTACAGTAGAGAAATGAAGGCTTACATTTGCACAAAAGCCTATACATAAACGTTCATCACAGCTTTATTTGTAATAGCCCCAAAGTAGAAATAACCCCAATGTCTTTCAAGTAAATGGATAAACAATGGAATATTCCATAGCAATAAAAGGAGAGGTCCCGATTACGTAGCAGCTTCTTTGGCTCTCCAGAGCACTGTGGTGAGTTTTAAAGAAAGCTAGTCTCAAATGACTACATACTGATGAAGTGACAAGAGTATAGCGATAGCGAACAATTTAATAATTGCCAGAGTTGGGAGAGTAATAACTATAAAGGGATGTGCACTGATAATGGCAGTCATTTCATGAGTCTGTGATGCAGTAAGATTTGTAGAACTACAGCCTCTTCTCTCCCCTTAAAAAGTGAGTTCATGGTTGAAAAACAGGGAGAGGTCAAATAAAGGCTTGGGATTGAGTTAATATTCTGATAACAATGTCACTTTTCTGTTTTTGACAAATGATACGATGGTTCTATAAGATGATATCATTGGGGAGACCTGAGTGAAGGATACAAAGAAGCTCTACTGTTTTTGAAACTTCTATATAAGCAAAACTAATTCAAAAATAAAAGATTTTTTAAGAGGGTAAAAAAGTTAAAATGTACAGATATTAGAGAAGTCACTGATAAGTAGGAAATTAGATGAGCAGAAGGCGGAAAAAATAACAAGAGCCCTGAAGCTGGACTGAACACTTGTGTGGGGTGAAGGTTAGCAAGGATAAGGCTGATTAAAGAGGATTACTTGTGGTGAAGCTATAGGCAGGAAAGTGAGATGCATAGGGGAGGGCCTTGAACAGCCCTCAGTCATATGCTTGAGGCATTTGAAACCTTATATCCAATGGAGAAAACAGAGTGCTTTCATAGGACTTTTCACTAACTCAGGATCCATATAAAAGGACATTTATCTTTTAGGTCTGAAAAATGCATTGCATCAAGAAGCATAAAAGTCTGTGCTTAATAAGGCTATCTACTACTGAAGTATTCTAAAAGCATTAGTCTTAGAGCATTTGTCTTTCTTTTGTTTGGGTATTATTTTGCATACTTATGTCCTGAGAGAGGTTTGTGCACAGTGAGACGTTTCTTCAAGGGAACAATTTCTGGTAATAATTAATAGAAAGGAGATTGTACAAGCAATAGAATCAAATGCTTTCTAGTGGTACACTTTTTTGTCTACTACAAGGGGTATTCGCTCTGTAATTGCTCATGATTATATTTATTTATGTATTTATTTTTGAGACAGGGTCTCACTCTACTGCCCTAGGCTAGAGTACCATGGAGTCAGCCCGCTTCACAGCAATGTCAAACTCTAGAGCTCAAAGAATCCTCCTCTCCTGCCTCATCCTCCCATGTAGCTGGTGGGACTACAGGTGTGTGCCACCATACCCAGCTAATTTTTTATGTTTTTAGTAGAGATGGGGGGTCTCACTCTTGGTCAGGCTGTTCTCAAACTCCTATGCTCAAGTAATCTTCCTGCCTTGGTCTCCAAGAGTGTTAGGATTCTAGGCGCAAGCCTCCACACTCAACCTATATCATGCATATTTTTAAGAATATACCTGTTATTGTCTGAATGTGTGTGTCTCTCCAAAATTCATATGTTGAAACAAATTCCAAAGTTGGTAGTATTAGGAGGTAGGGCCTTTGGGAATTGTTTAGGCCATGAAGACAGAGTCCTCAGGAATGGGATTGGCGCTCTTATAAAAGATGCCTATGAGAGTTGTTGGACCTGTTTGCCATGGGTCTTGCCTTACAGAAGGTGGAATATATGAGGGAGCAAGCTCTTATTGGACATCAAATCTGCTAGCCCCTTATTTTGTGCCTCCCAGCCTCCAGAACTGTGAACAAATACATTTTTCACAGGTTATCCAGTCTAAGGAATTTTGTTACAGAAATTCAAATGTACTAAGACAGTACCCTTCAAATATTACAAGTTTTGGCTCCTTGCCTGTAGCTCAGCAGCTAGGGCACCAGCCACATACACTGGAGCTGGTGGGTTCGAACCCCGCCTGGGGCTGCCAAACAACAAAGACAAATACAACAAAAAAATAGCCAGGTGTTGTGGCAGGTGCCCGTAGTCTCAGCTTCTTGGGAGGCTGAGGCAAGAGAATTGCTTAAGCCCAGGAGTTTGAGGTTGCTGTGAGCTGTGATGCTACAACACTCTACTGAGGGCGACATAGTGAGACTCTGTCTCAAAAACAACAACAACAACAAAAAACAAATATTTCAAGTTTTACCTGATTTAGAACTTTCTCCAGTAAATGTACTTGCAAAAAGTTTATTTTAAAAGAGAAATGAGAATCATAATGATCTTGAATTTTACTCAGAGATATAATTTTGAGTTTTTTATATTTAGAACTATATTCCAATAAACACGCTTACATGAGGAGTGGCGCCTGTTGCTCAGTGAGTAGGGCACCGGCCTCATATACTGAGGGTGGTGGGTTCAAACCCAGCCCCAGCCAAATTGCAACAAAAAATAGGTGTTTTGGTGGGTGCCTGTGGTCCTAGCTGCTCGGGAGGCTGAGGCAAGAGAATCGCCTAAGCCCAAGAGCTGGAGGTTGCTGTGAGCTGTGATGCCTCAGCACTCTACCGAGGGTGACAAAGTGAGACTCTGTCTCTACAAAAACAAAACAAAACAAGCCCACCTGTTTTCCACTGATTGGAGACTGCACTACATGCTTATTCTTGTGCATCACAAAAAAAGCACAAAGAAGAACAGAACATACACTTCTATAATTCCAGTTAAATAGAAGCACTGTGAAATTTTGTGTGTCCTTCTAATCATTTTGAAGATTAGGCTGGCGATGATAATTCTCTTACTTCTACTTCTTGGTTTCTTTACCTAACTTGTATTCCCACACCCAATCTGGTTTGCACACGGGAGACTACGTAGTTGGATTCACACTTCATAGTGGGCGTAAGGAAACACTGAGCAGCCCGTCTTCCCTGTGCTTGTCCATGCGAGATGCCAGCACTTACTGTTCACGGACAGTTCCCCATTCCAGCGCTGGACAGTAGCCATACATAACACATCTGGGAATTCTTCACTTCCTGAGTCAGAACAAAGTATCCTATCACAGAGGAGGTTCTGATGAAGAACATGTGCTTAAGGATGAGAGTGGTTTTCTGTGAGAACTCGGCAAATACGACGTTAGGAGTTAGATGGATTACTGTGGGTATAAAGGAAAGGGAGTGTGAAAGGTGCGACACAGGATAGAGGTTTCACGCACCAGCAGTGCCTATCAGTGTTTAAAAAGGTGCAGTGTTTAAAATTGATAGGTATTAGAACTGTTGGCACTAGATAGTTAAGAACACTGTAGATTTTTCATCTTCATTATTCACCGTAGACTTTAATAATAAATGGAGACATTGGCTGTACCCAAATCATATTCGTTTGCTATATGTATGATCTAATTATTTGCTTTAAAAGCACATCTCTTTTCCAGGGTGAAAGACTGAAGACTGTTCATTCTCTTCTTTATATGGGTGTTTCTTTGGTATTAGCCATTTACAACCCTGCACAGTGGGCATCAGTGATGTTTTTTGGGTGCCCAGCACCTTTCAAAGTCTTGTTGTAATTTAGGGAGTTTCCAATCTTACAAGAACCTCCTCCCCAGGACAGAACACAGAGAACTAATCTGATGTGTACCCAGAGGCATTGGAATGTCACCTGGGTTCCAGCAAACCTAAATTCTAAAATGATCAACTTGAGGATGGAAGCCCCACCTAGAATCCTGTTTAGCTAGCCAGAGCGGCAATAGTGTCTCTTTGGGGTGACAGCGTCTACAGGATTTTTTCTCATTAGTTCTGCTTTGTGCTGAGTTGGACCTTGGTTCAAGAAGCTGAATATTGAGCCTCATTTGTAATATCCTTTGAATAAACTCCTTTCCTGTGTGATTACTCTGAGGCAGTTACTGTTGCTTACAGCTAAGTAGTTGAAAGCCATCAATTCTCAATTAGCACTGTGAAGGATCATACTTGGTCTGGCCGATTTTTGCAGAAAGGCAGAAGCAGGGTCTGTGCTCAAAACTTGAATGATGTCATTTTTAAACTAGACCTGGAGATGTTTACTTGCTAATGAGGAATGCACACCAGGTTAGGGATTGTGGTTTGAGTAACCATAGGGGTCTACCATAGGAAAAGCTAACTCCAAGATGAAGTGAGGGTAGAGATGAAAGCCAGGGAAGGGAATAGGATAGATTCATGTTTAATTGACAAGTTGATAGCTGAGTAATTTTGTCTTGGTGTTAGACAATTTTAGATTTCAATACCATTCTTTGATTCTGACTTCCTTTTGTCCAATTTTCAAGACTGTAAACTTAAAATAGTTTCAAAGATTCAAGTTCTTTGTCCCTTGTATACAGAATTGCCTAAACCGAAATTATTTTTATTGTTTTTATGATTATTTGCTGACATCTACAATTCCATTTAGTTAGTATTAAAATAATTATGCTAATTTTCTAATTGCTAGTGGACTGTATACCTAAGAAAGAACTTACAATGAAAAAAGCTTCCATAAATTATGGACCAGTGAAATCATTATTCAAATACTCTTAGTTCAGCAGACTGATTCTCATGTTGAAAGTTTTACTTACCCTTTATTTAGAGAATTATGGACCCAGTAATTGGGGAATATGGCAGTCAAGAAGCAGTGTTACTTTAATAATGTGGGTCAAACTGCTAAGTGCCTTTCTAGAGATTCAGATGGTGTGGGGGTGTTCAACCTGCAGCCTATGGGCCACACACAGATTATTTGAGGACTGTTTTATTTATCTGTGGCATCAGATGCCATAAAAAATATGTACAATTTTTTTTTATCGGTTTTTGTTGGTGTTTGTGTATTTAACATGTGGCCCAAAACAATTCTTATTTTTCCAATATATAGCAGAAAAGAAAAAAAGGACACCCTGGTAAATGGTTAAAGCCCCTTTCATAGATACGTACTGAAATTTCTTCTCTAAAACTTCTTATTAAAAAAAATAAGATGATAATAATCGTTTCCATTCATCCAGAGCTGACTGGGTCTATTCATTGTGCTAGATCCTTTATGTGAATGATTTTTGAGCCATATAACACCTAGCAAGACAAGTTATTATTTCTGTCTTAAAAAGAAAACTAAAGCTCAGAGAGGTTAAGTGACTTGCTTACGGCTATCCAGGTTTATTTTTAAGGTGGTTTTTCACAACTAAGGTTCTATTCTTAGAAATTTTTGTTACTTATCTTCTCAACCTGATCTCAGAGTCTTAAATGGCCCTTTGGTCTGTTCTACCTTATAACTTCAGAGAATAGTTGTCCTTAACCTACCAGCTCTGTGGCTTGATGTCACAGGCTATTTATCTTTTAGCAGCTGGCAGTGACTACAGAGATACACTTCATTTCACTGCCTATTGGTGAAATAATTTCTCAGATTTGAGCCTTACTTTCTCTAGTTCCTATTCTTCACGCAGGGCCGAAACGACAAACGAGGAAGAGAATGCTATGTGGAAAATTTAAACCTTCTTTGAGTAGTTTCTCAACAATTGCAGGATTTTCTGCTCATCGGAAAGAGGAATAAGTCAGACTTTTCTTTGTGGATTGGGAGATGCCAGGCCTGATTTGCCCTTACTTTAGAAGACCCAAATTACTTGTATGCTATACCTGCCAATGAAAGACCTCTGATAGATTTTTCAGAGTTATATTCTTAAAGGTGCATTTTTCAGAGTTGTATTCTTAAAGTGTAACAAGATATTTGAACAAAATTCAAACTGGTTTTGTGATAAAGGCACACATTCTTAGTGCCAGAGAATAGAGCCATATCAAACTTATTTTAAACCCGTGGTCTATTTGAGAAACAAATTTTGTATTTGAGTAAATTATTGCCCCACTAACATTCAACAAGTCCACAGTACATCTGGAATGAATCACATATTCAAAGTTAAGACATAAAAGGAATCTTTGTAAGAGGCTTTTGACGTCTTAGGGTATAAATAAATCCTGATTTTTGAAGTTTTTCTTTCTTCACCCTTTGACCTTATTTCTGTTTGGGAAATTTGGGTCAGAGTGGGGGAGAAAGTAACAAAACAAGGAACTCACTCAAGAAATATAGGCACCATAAAGGGGGTGTTGTCTAAGTGAAGGTTTTGAATCCTTATACATCTAGTAGGTTGTATACATGTGTATATATGTGTGTGGGTGTCTGTACTATTTTGCGAAGAATTGCAGGCAAACTGCTGAAGTGAATGGATAGGAAGGGTTAATTGGGGCTATTGATTTCTCTGTACATTGCGTTTAATATTAAACTTTAATTCTTTGAGTCAAACAACTCATATTTTCATCCAGAACAATAGTCTACAATTTGCAAGATCTGACAGTACTGGGATGAGAACAGAGAAATGAAAGTTGAATTTAATAACTTGTGTTTATAGTTATTTAAGCTACTACTCATCCATTGGGACACTTTTGCACATTACAAAAATAACTTGTTCTAGTGAGTCCAAATGATGCACAGAAATTTGTATTATTTACCGAATGGTTTATAATTTAAGCTGCATCTGTAAATCATTTGGAAAGATCTATTTTCTTCTTGCATTTTAACCCTCTTTATTGTTGGTGTTTTTAAAATTGCAGAATATTAAGGGAATACAAATGTTTTTGTTACATGGATACCTTGAATAATGTATCAAGGTATGCCTTTATGTCTTAAGGCAGGGCTTTTGGTGTGCCTCTCACTGGAATAATATTCGTTATACCTAACAAGTAAGTGTTTATCTCACACTTCCCTTCCCATCCTTCCCCCTTTTTATTTTCGAGTTTACTTTTACATCTCTTTGTATCCATGTGTAACCATCATTTATCTCCCACTTATTAGTGAGAACATATGGTGTTTGGTTCTCCATTTCTGAAATACTTTACTTAGGGTAATGGTCTCAAGTTCCATCCAAATTGCTCCTAAAGACACTATTTTATTCCATTTTAGGGGTGAGTAGCACACTATGGTATAGATATACCACATTTTTATCACCCACTCATGAATTGGTGGGCACTTAGGTTGATTCCACATCTTTGCAATTGTCAATTGTGCTGCAACAAACATTCAGATGTCTTTTTTGATTAAATAATTTCTTTTCCTTGGGTTAGATACCCAGCAGTGTGATTGCTGGACCAAATGGCAGGCCTACATTTATTTCTTTAGGAAATCTCCATACTGTTTTCTATGGAGGTCGTGCTAATTTGCAGTTCCAGCAACAGTGTATAAGCATTCCTTTCTCTCTGCATCCACACCAGCATCTGTTGTTCTTTGACTTTTAGTCAGTGATCATTCTGATAGTGGTAAGGCGGTATCTCATTGTAGTTTTAATTTGCATTTTCTTGAGGTCAGCACCATTCTTCCAATAGCGTATGCTCATTTTGTGTCTCTGTGTCATATTTTAGTATTTCTGGCAGTGTTTCAAAGTTCTTTTTGTTATTATATCTCTTATAGTGATCTGTGATTATTGTGTAATTATTTGACATTATTATAATTGTTTTGGGGTGCCATTAATCGCATCCATATAAGATGACAAACTCAATCTACAAATGTTGTGTATGTTCTGATTATTCCAACTGTTTCTTATTTCTGTCCTCTCCTTGGGCTTCCCTATTCCCTGAGCAACAATAATATTAAAAGTAATATAATTAATAACTCTGTAGTGGTCTTAAAAATGATTAAGTAAAACGAAGTGTACATCACTCACTTTAAATCAAAAACTAAGAATGTTTGAGGTTAGTGAGTAAGGCATGTCGAAAACCAAGACTGGCCCAAAGCAAGGCCTCTAATGCCATGTGGCCAAAGTGTGAATGCAAAAGAAAAGTTTTTGAAAGGCTTTAAAAGCACTAGCCCAGTGAACACACAAATAACATGAAAGTGGAAAAGTACTGTTGCTGATATGAAGAAAGTTTGAGTGATCTGGATAAGTGATCAAACCAGCAACAACATTCTCTTAAGCAAAGCCTAATTGAGAGGAAGGCTCTAACTCTCATTTCTATGTAAGTTGAGAGAAGTGAAGAAGCTGCAGAACACAATTTGGAAGCTAGCAGTTGTTCATGAGGTTTAAGAGAAGAGGCCATCTCCATGCCATAGAAATGTAAGATGAAGCAGTAAGTAATCCAGAAGATCCAGCTAAGTAATTCATGAAAGTGGCTACAGTAAACAACAGATTTTCAGTGCAGATGAAATACTCATCTTCTGTTGAAAGAAGCTGCCATCTTTGACTTCCATAGCTAGAGAGAAGCCCAATGCTTGACTTCAGAGCTTTAAAGGAGAGCTTTAAAGGACAAGCTGATTCTCTTGTTAGGGGCTAATACAACTTGTGACTGTAAGTGAAAGCTGTTGTTCATTTATCATTACAAAAACCCTAGAACCCTTAAGAAACAAGCTAAATTGATTCTGCTTGTGCCTATGAATGGAACAATAAAGTCTGCATGAAAATTCATCTGTTTTTAGCATACTTCACTGAAAAATTTAAGCCCATTATTGAGACCTACTCCTCAGAAAATAAGATTCCTTTCAAAGTATTACTGCTCATTGACAATGCACCTGGGTCACCCAAAAGCTGTGGGGAACACATACAAGGACATGAATGTTGTTCTTATGCTTACTCCCACAACATCCATTCCTTAGTCTGTGGATCAAGGAATAATTTCAACATTCCAATTCTAAGACCTTAAGAAATATATTAAATAAGGCTATTTCTATCATAATGATTCCTCGATGGATCTGAGTAAGATAAGAGTAAAACCTTCTGGAAAAGAGTCAACATTCCAGATGCCCTTAAGAACATTTGCAATTCGGGCAGCACCTGTGACTTAGTGGGTAGGACACTGGCCCCATATACCAAGGGTGGCGGGTTTGAACCTGGCCCTGGCCAAACCACAACAAAAAAATAGCCAGACATTTTGGCAGGTGCCTGTAGTCTCAGCTACTCGGGAGGCTGAGGCAAGAGAATCGCCTAAGCCCAGGAGTTGGAGGTTACTGTGAGCTGTCATGCCACGGCAATCTACCGAGGGTGACAAAATGAGACTCTGTCTCTTAAAAAAAGAAAAAAAAAAGAACATTTGCAATTCATTGGTGGAGGTCAAAATATCAACCTTAACAGGAGTTTGAAAGATATGGATTCTTACTCTCATGGATGATATTGAGGGGTTCAAGACTTCAGTGTAGCAACTAGGTGCAGATGGGGTGGAAATAGAAAGAAAACTAAAATGAGAAATAGAGTCTAAAGATTTCACTGGGTCACTGAAATCTCATGATAAAAATTGGAATGGATGAGGAGTTGTTTCTTAATGGATGAGTGAAACCAGTGGTTTCTTTAGATGGAATTTACTTCTGATAAAGATGCTGTGAACATTGTTGAAATGATAACACAGGATTTAGGATATTGCATAAGTTGATCAGTTGATAAAGCAGCCGCAGGGTTTGAGAGCATTGACTCCAAATTTGAAAGAAGTTCTACCATAAGTAAAATGCTATCAAACAACATTACATGATACAGAGAAATCTGTTGTGAAAGGAAGAATCAGTCAATATGGGACACTTTATTGTTGTCTTTATTTTAGGAAATTGCCACTGTCACCCCAGCCTTCAGCAACTACCACCTTGATCAGGCAGTAGCCATTAACACAAGACTCAGTCAGCAAAAAAAATTACAGGTTGCTGAAGGCTCAGATGAATGTTAGCATTTTTAGCAATGAAGTATTTTTAAATTAAGATGTGTATGTTATTTTTATAGGTAATGCTATTGCACACATAATAAACTACTACACTATATTGTAAATTTAACTTTTATGTACTCTAGGAAACCAAAATATCTGTGTGTTTGGCTTTATTGTGGTATTGGCTTGATTTGAGTGGTCCGAAACTAAACCTGCAAATCTCTGAGACATGCTTGTATTTAAGATACTCAAATTCTGGGAGAGAATATTGATATAGTAACACACTGATCTGTCATGTTAAATAAATAACTTTCTTGCTTATCTTATATATACTAAGTTAGTGATGTTTATAGAATATACTGTTACAAGTGCAGAAAAATGATAATACCTTTTAAAATAAATATTAGCATACACTTCTTACACACTTTTACTTCTAAATGAGGATGAGTCTTATAACTGAAATAATTTTATAATTATCTGGAAGCCTTTTGTTATTGTTTTTCCTTAGTACTTTTTTTAAAAGGTACGTAGTTCATTATTGGTATCTTAGATTCCATAAAATATAGTAATTCTTTTTTAAATAGACTTACCTCTAAATGATGCTAATGATAACAAATGGGAAGATTCCATTGTAGGACCTCTCAGTAGTCAAAATATCAAGCCAAAGATATTGGTTAGGATGTACTATGACACTTTAAAGAATATTTGCAATCAATTTTGTGATAGAAAGATGCTCCCTCCAAAATTCAGAGAAGAAATGAATGTTAACTGTCTTGACATAAATGAAAATCTTAGGTTCTGGCACATTTTTTCATAAGAATCTCAGAAAATCAATTTGTACATGTTGCAGGATGTAGAGCTTTGCTAATAGCCTGAGGATGGTTTTCTGCAGATATTATTAGCTTGGAATCATATTGCCTTTTATTTAGTAGATAGAATGAGAAACATATAAAGGGTATTGATACATGACATTCGTATGTGAGAAATTGGTGGCATCAAGAGAATAAAAGGATCTTTGGAAATTAGCTGTGGAAGATTTGGTCAAAAACATGAATAGCTACACAGCATGTTGAACGGTAGAGCTGTTCATGTAAAGAATTTGCGCTTGGCACTAACCCAGCAGGAGAAAATAATCTGGGCAGCATACTTATATTATGTCAAGAATATGTTCTTGTAAGAGTTAACATTGCCTTGGGATATATAAGTATTGAGAAATAATTCTTCTTTTATACTTTGGAGAAATTCAGTCAAAATGGTTAGAGAGACCTCTGAGAGAAATTAAAAGAAGTTGAAATTGTTTGATTTGGACAAAGTAATCAAGAGATTTGGAGTTATAGGAGAAGAAGCACCAGTTTTTCTTTATTTCTGTTAAGACAGAGTAAGAATAAATGGATATTCATGAGATTGGAAAATGTGCTGGTTGGTCATTAGACTGTACTGGGGGGAAAAGGAGCATCTTTCCTTGGAAATTTTGAATGCAGTATATAATTGCATCTGACAGTAACTATATGTATTCATTTGATAAATATGTGTTGACTGTCTTCCATAGAAAATTCTATTCTTAAATGTTAATTCCTATTTGAATACATGAAGCTAAACCTGGGCCTCCATGCATGGTATAAGGTATTCTTCCTTGGTTTGTAACTTTTCTGAACATAACTATTGTGTTAAGTGATATTTCTTAAAAAATGGACATTCTTTATCATATCCTTTCAGTGGGGTTATATGCCATGGTGTGTGTGTGTGTGTATGTACACACTATATATATGTGTACACACACATGTATATATATATACAGAGAGAGAGGGTTAAGAGTAGAATGGCTCTATGGAGTTTGTCACCTTATGATGTCAATTAAGCTGACCTTCATATCTTAAGTGTCTTTTTAATATTCCTTACGAAATGTCAAGATAAGTAAGAGGTTAGTAATGCAGCTCGTACTTTCTTTGTCATTATTTACAATGTATTATGTATACAGTGTAATCCGTCAGCCAACTTTAATTTCATAAGCTATTCATTGTTTTTAAACAGTGCCTTTCTTATATTAAATATTTATGGCAGTCTTTGGGAAGAATACATTAAAATAGCAGATGGGGGTCATTTTAAACATTTTCTTGATTGAAGGCAAGGGTACCCCTTGGTGAATTTATAGCCTGCTTTCAAAAAAAGTTCACAATGTCTGATAATAACCTAAGGAGGCAAGAATTCCACCAATTCCCAGTGCTGCGATTTCAGAAAGCAATGGCTGCAAACAATCTTCATGCTTCAGCACCTCCCATTTTGAAACTGTTTGCAAGGGCAGTGAAGAATGGTGAACAAAAACGTTTACAGTTGTATTGCCTATTAATAATTCAATAGTGGTACACCTCTTTTGCATTAATATTACTTTTTAATCGATTTTAACCACAATAGCAAAGATAAGTGGAAAATCAAATTTTTGACCTATGTGGGACAGGCAGATATATCCTAGACTCTAGAACTTGAAAGATATTTGGAGAATTATGTCATAGATTTCCTAAAGCAGGGATGTGCTTGTTTGCTTTGTATTTTTCTATTTACTTTGTTAACTAATAAGACTGAATCTGGGAATAATGCTTATTTTTCTATTCTCTATGGTGGTGTCCCTTCTTACTTTAAACTTAGAAGACCTATGCATTTTAATGACATTATTTTCTCTAATAGTCATATAGACATTTTTGAGCATTATTGAATATAAAAATTGTCAATTTTTATTAAAATCTTTGAAGATAATTTGTTAAACTGTATCATTTAACTGTTGATAGTTGAGATACTTCTTTCTCAAGCAGTCTTACTCTGTTTTTCCAAACAAACAGCTTGCCTGTGATGGAAGGGGAAAAGTTTGTCTGTGAAATTTCATTTTAGCATTAACCAACTATTTCATTAAAGTTCGGTAATAGTTTTGAAAGTGAGTGGTCAGGGAGATCATGGCTCCTGTAGTATTGATGACACTTGCTAATCAATAGTGGCTATTATCAGTTGATGGAGTGATTGTTTACAATCGTATAAAATTTAAGGGTGTGTGTGGGTGCCATGGGCAGGCTGGTAGTATCAGAATCCCTTTAAACTTATAGGTGCTTGGTAGCAATGTAAAGAAAGTGATTTTCTAGTACTAAAGATTATATACCTTTTTTGGAAAATGCTTTGTTGTGTGCACTGACTGTTACATTACATTTTAACATATAGTCCAGAACTTTTTCCTGAATGAGTTTTCCAAAGATGTGTGAATTGCGCATCAAGCCAACTGTGATATGTGGCTTGTTTTTGGAAGGTTATCCTTAGCTTCCATCAGTGTCAAAAGGATCTCTAACTCCCCAAAAATGATTTAAGCTCTTTATTTTCCAGAAGAAGAATCTAAGATCAAACAAAATTAAGCGACTTATTTAAGGTGAGACAATATTGAAAGAGCTACAGTTAAAATCATTTCTCCTACTGTGAACTGTCCCTGATGCTTTCAATATTATTTTGTATTGTATTGTATTTGTATTCCAGAATCTGGAATTGACAACATTATGAACCTTTTTCATACTGAAATCTATTTTACTCAAAATACATAAGAACTAGAGTCCTAGATTCATAACTCAGGATACTATTTTGAGTTCCATCTGAGCCTGAGGATGGTATCTATAAAGCCAGCCAATAGTAATTATACCTTCTGAGTGAACATATATTCCACATGAGCATTTTTGACCCTGTAGAGTGGAAGTGTGGCCTTTCTTTCTTATAGCAGTTGTTAGAATAAATGCAGACAGTTCTAGCCAGTGTGAAGAGTTCCCAGTGGATGTGGAAAAAACCTCTATGTGAAAGTCCAAGATGAGCGGGATAACTTTCCTGGGCAGATGGTGGCAAAAGATGACTTCAATGTATGTAACCACTCCTAGGCTAGATTTTCTTTAGGGATACTCCAAGTCTTCTCTAGGGACAGCATACATAATGGTATTGTCATATTATTCCTGGTAATAAAGAGATTAGCCTTGAAGGGCAAGGATGGCTGTTTCCTGGTAGCACAATGTAGGAGAAAATGGAAGAGAAAACCCAGAAAAGCAGAGATGTTCCCCAGCAAGGGCAGTAGGAGAGAGTACCAGGGAAAGTAAGGTAGTCAAAAAAGCAATAAGAGGGGCACGAGGGACAGGGCGCTCATTCACGAGGAAGGAATGATAGCAAATTGGATATTTTTTGTTTAGATTATGTCTTATATATTTGATGTTACTAGCAGTGATTTTTTTTTTTTTTACCTTTATATTTGGCTTCTTTTAATGTTCATGATTGTCAGAATAGATTGTGTTATTGTTGCTTTGTAGTAGGCAATGTGCAGGCTGATATGTTATTTTTATTTTAACTTTTGCTGGCTGATACCTGAAGATCTGCCTTCTGTCCACCTTTAGGGCCAGCGGCGGGTGTGTCCTTCCCCACTAGCAAATGGGCTGAAGTGACCCCTTTACTGCCCAACTCAAGTGAATGCTTTCTTCCCATTCTAGCCTCCAAAGAACACAAGAAAAAAAGCTCAGAGATGTTAGCTCATTATTTTTAAAAGGATGTCAGCTCCTGATTCATGGCTTTAGTACTGTTTAAATTCTCTGAAACTGTGTTTTGTTTTTTTCTTTAATTTTAAATTGCCTTCAAAAAGTTGATTTACAAGAAAATTTCTTTATCAAGGCAATTTGGATTTTCTGGGTCAAAGTAAAAGTGATTTCTGGACTTCTTTTTTAACAAGAAAGTACCAGGAAAAGCTGCATTAAAATAACAAGTCTAATTTTAAAAACACTTAAAGAATTAAAAAGCAGATTCAAACCAAACTAATGAAAGCTATTTAAAAGAAGTCAGTTGAAGTGGTTTTAAGCATTTATTTCATTGCTTTTTTAACTTCTTGACTGTTAGCACCATAAACGTGAATTTGAAAAAAATTAACTTGTTTTTGAACTCTATAAAAAGTATTTTTTTTCTTTTAATTAACTTTATTGTTTTTTAGAACCCTGCGTCAATCTCGATTTCTGTGCTTGGGTAGTTCCCATTTGCAAATAGGGCAATTTCTGCATGTAGGTCTGAACAGGCTATGCCACAATTATCCTTTTTATTGTATCTTTACTGTCAAAGAAGTAGTTTTCTTCTTCAAATGGAGATTCTAGAGTAACTCAAAATGCCTTCGTAAATATATTGTCATTTCCTATTTCCAAAAGCAATGGCCCCTAATCCAGCAAACAAAACCCATGTTGGGACCTGAAATGGGTCCATTTCCTCTCATTGTTCTTTCTGTATCTTTATAATAATGACAGTTGTTAGCATTTGTTTTTTACCTTGTGCCAGGCAGAGGGAAACTATTTATGTGGATTATCTCATTTAATCTTTCTCAGCACCTTTATGAGCTGTAGGTGTTATGATTATCGCTTAATTTCACAGCTGAGAAAACCTAAGTTCAGAGACAGTAGTTGGCTGCCTAGTAAGTAAATGCTAGAGCCGGAATTTTAACTCCTCCTGACTCTAAAGCTTAGCCTAACATGAATGACTGGTTTATACTTATATGTGGTGTATATATTTATTGATAAATATGCAAAGTTTTTCTAGTTAAAATTCATCTTTGAAGTCATTTCAGCTAAGAGGAGTAACTATATTTACTAATTGCCCTTGTGCCAGCTATCAGGCCCTGTGCTGGAAAATTTGCTATCATTGAATTGTAATAATCCAATGTTACTATGCAATTTGACAAACAAGACATAGGAAAAATATTTCCTATGCACTCATTCTCACTGCCCAGTGCAAGGCAAACTCAGGAGGCTTTCTCCAAACAAAGCTATTCTTCTATGGCTGAGTAAGAATTATTTGAATAAACTATACAAAGGGATAAAAGTACCATTCCTTTTTTTTTTTTTCTTTTTGAGAAGGGTCTCACTCTGTCACCCTAGGTAGAATGTTGTAGCATCATCACAGCTCATAGCTGACAGCAACCTCAAACTCCTAGCTTTGAGCAGTCCTCTTGCTTCAGCCTCCCTGAGTAGCTGGGACTACAGGCATGTGCCTCCATGTCTGGCAAGTTTTTCTATTTTTAGTAGAGTTGGGGTCTTGCTTTTGCTCAGGCTGGTTTCACACTCCTGAGCTCCAACAGTCCCCCTGCCTTGGCCTCTCCAAGTGCTAGTATTAGAGATGCGAACCACTATGCCTGGCCCAATTAATTTCTTTCTAAAAATGTATAGTGTTGTTTACATCTGTGGCTTCTGGTTATCTTTGGGGCACTTTCTACGAAATGATTTCCAAACCACAATAATATTGGAAAAAAGTTTTTTGAAAAAATTTTCCCTTGCTTAGGTAAGTCATTTGTAGCTTTTCTTTCCTTCCTGCCCCATCCCTTTCCTTCCTTCAGCAAACATTAGTTGAGTACTTATGTGTGATAGCCTCTGTGCTATGAGCTATGCTACCTAAATGAATGAAAATGCAAAACCCTTACCTAAAGGAACCTCAAAATATTTTTGGGGCAATTACTGTTTCGTGATTGCTTTGAAGTTGATAAATGAAGGAGTAAAAATTCAAAAAATTTCAATGGACTATATTTGCAATATAATTATCTCCACACATTTAACATGCAACTCAAATGTTAAGTTCTTTCTCTGTGCTTCAGTGCCCACACATAACCGTAAAATCTTGCCTTCATCATATACTCTTCATATTGTCTCTCTCCCAATTCTTCATTTATTTCAGCTGTAGGGGAAAACCTATACATCATGGTGACACATGAAGCATTTCTAAGCTATTTTTAAGAAACTGGAGCTTATAGTCCTTTTGAGGATCAATAATTGGGAAGAATGAAACCATAGTGTGAATGTTAACTGGATTCATGGAAGGACTTTTAAAAGTTAAGTTGTTATTGCCGGGTAAACTTGGTCTTTTAAAAGTTAGGTTATTAGGACCATCAGAGCACACAGTCTTGGACATCACCCCAGACCAACTGAATTAGAAACTTCTGGGTTTTTTTGTTTTTTTTTGTTTTTTTTGAGACAGAGCCTCAAGTTGTCACCCTGGATAGAGTGCTGTGGCATCACAGCTCACAGCAACCTCCAATTCCTGGGCTCAAGCAAGTCTCCTGCCTCCGCCTCTCAAGTAGCTGGGACTACAGGCACCCACCACAACGCCTGGCCATTTTTTGGTTGCAGCAGTCATTGTTCTTCAGCAGGCCTGGGCTGGATTCGAACCGCCAGCTCAGGTGTACGTGGCTGGTGCTTTAATCCATTGAGCCAGAGGTGCTGAGCCCTGACTTAGAATCTTGCTCATTGTGCTTCCCAATTGAATTTTTAACATGATTTAACGATGATTCTTAAGCACAGTAGTACTTGAGACCCATTTTCTTGTTGATTTTGTTTATATTTAAGCTTGAGCAGAAGAA
>CAUYRH010020939.1:0-30647 GCA_963574655.1 Perodicticus potto | reverse complement strand
CTTTATATAGTGTTTAAGAAAATGCTATGAGGGCTATCTCTCACAGTGCGATCAAAATGTTTCTGATTGTATATGAAGCACATTCTGCCCTATGATTGCACCAATGTACACAATTATGATTTAATAAAATTATTAAAAAAAATCTGCTGTGCATTTTGAATGGTCTGTTTTCCTATAGTTTCCAATTTCCACCTTCCTTCCACCTCTTTATTTGAAATGTTACCAGTGAGGAGCAAAAAAGAAAATTGGGGCCTCGGGGGTCTGGGCAAAAAGAAGGGTAGGGGAGGAAGACTGCTGAGGGGGAAGAAAAGATTGAAATGCGAAGGAGAATGAAGGCTTCACTTGTTGGCTTTTTGCACAGTTACCATACCTTAGGAAATGTGCAGGGAATCGTTAATTACCACTAAATGAGCCCCTTTTAGAGGCAGTGGCAGGCCCAGGGATCTGACTGTCAGAGCAGTAAAGATACCGAATTGGAAGGCAGGTCTCGGCGTCAGGCGGTAGATGGTCTTCGGGGTGAGCCAGACACAGAAAAGATAGCTGGGCAAGAGGAGCTTCAAACAAGGAGTCACGTATTGCATTTGCATGCCTCTCCTGCAAAGGGGGTTTCATCCAAAGAAAGAAGGAGATTTCAGTATTGTCAGTCAGGCTTTGTTCAGGGGGAAGAGCAGAAGGAAATCAGCTGACGGGCCTCTCTCAAAGCCTTGGTCTCAGCCTTGAGGTTGTCCTAGGAAAGTTACGTTCTTGAGGGTTGTTTGCACGCTATTGTCTGTTTGAAGATCTTCTAAACCCAAAGGGCTCAAAGTATCCCCCTTAGCCAGCACAAAAGAAAGGTATTTGTGTGGTAAAAATGACTTGTGATACAAGCTGAACCCAAGCACCCTTTGTTCTTACACAAATACTGTGAAGTTCCAAAGATGTCTTTTAGAGCCAGACGGAGTGAGTCGCCCATCAAAGTGTTTGCAGGCTAGAAAAACCAGGTAAAACCAACAGACACTTCTGTTTTTCTCTGCCAGTTCAAAGGAGGCCTTAATGTACTTTCCAAACAAAGATGGCAAGACAGAAAGAAAAAAAAAAAAACGGGGCATCAAACAAACAAATTTTGATTGGCATAGGTCATTTTTGCCCCACTTCCTTCCAGAATTTTCTGAAATTGAAATGTTTAGATCCACAACTGAGGCAAATGATTTGGACCACTGAGCAGTTCAAGTTTTCTCACCACCCAGCCAGCCTTATCTTTTATCTGGTAACAGGAGCTTCTGATTTTGGCCTGTGGCTAACTTTTTAAACTACGACTTTGTTTCTAAAGTCTGATGGCCTATGTAGTATGTGACGGTCTCCACTTCCCCATAGTTCTTCTAATAATCTACACCCTTACAATGAGTGTGTGACCATCCCGATATTTATGGTCAGAAATCAGAACTTACTTCAACTTCATTAGTTGCTTTGGCTCTAAATGCCCATAATCCCTATAGTTCAGCAAAGTATATACTAAAAACACAGACCCTGAGTTTAAAAAGTCAGCAATGTACTTGTCTATCAGGGTACTATGAGCAGTTATAAGTGCCTTTTAGGTTTCTAATCTTTCACATGAGGCCTAATGCTTCAAAAAAATGTGGTATCTTAGCAAATTATATATATAAAATTCAAAACATAACGTACTAAACATTTCTTATAACTGGTCAAGAAGAATGTATAATAGTATGTAGACTTATACTTAGGAACTAATTTAGCTGGCGCTTTTTGAATTAATATTGCTTCATCAATTGTTTTTAATTTTGTCTTTTGCTAGATTTTTGTCTCATTTTGAAACCTTCTTAAAAGATCTTATAGGAATGCAAAATAAAAATAAGTAATGAAGAATCCGTTTGTCTTAGGGTCTAAAAAGACGAGGAAATGTCTCTCTTGGTTTCAAAATAAAGGCAAAACTTGGTACGTTTGAAAAGAAAGAGAAAGCTTACTTTGAAATTCACGTAAGCCAGTTTCTGAGAGAAAGTTATACCCTCTTCATTGATAGAGTAATTAAGCCACGCTTTAGCAGGATAATCACGTTTTGGGGCTTCCACTGATGTTATAACGCTGGTAGGTACGGATCACGGGTGAGGTGGGAAGCGAAGACGTCGGCATTTGCCAGATAAGAGCTTTCTGAAGTTATAAATGAGAGGATAAAATGGTGCTTGCTGCTCTCCTAAATATGCTACTTTTTGTTCTGGTTGAGATGCTTGTGTCTGCTCCGAGTAAACTCTGCCTCGCTGGAAGTGATGCATTTCTCTCTCCTGCTTTGCATTTTTCCCTGTGAGAAGCGTGTCTGAATTGGGGGGACCTGAATATGCCTCTTTGTTGCCGAGCTTGTCAAGCACAGCGCTGGGTTCTCTTTCCCACCAGGAAGGTCAGGCCGCTGGGGGCCAATCTGTTTTCTGCAGTGAACCCTACTGTCTGTCTGCGGGGTCTGACAGATCGAAACAGTTGTCTGTGTAACTGTGCTCTCAAGGCCGTGGAAATGCCTCGCTTCCTGGGAAGAACGTAGCGTACGTGGGCAACACAGAAAAAAAAGATAAAAATTTTTAAAATGTCTGTGCTTCGGAGGTTAACATTTCTCTAAAAGGCAAATTTAATTAACTTTCTAAGAACACACTTACAGATTCAGGCAGTTAACTCTCGGCAGTGTATGCACACACGCTCACACAAAGAAACGCCTTCACTTGTGAGTTGTACTTCAAAAGACTTGTGTGGTTTTTTGTGTTTTTTTTTTAATTGGAGTAATAAAATTATGAAGTATGGAACTGTTTCAATAGTAAAGTTGTGGAGTAATAGTCTTTTGTTCACTTAGATTTCAGTTTCATGTATTTGGATGAGAGGTACGTACAAAGCCTGAAGAAATTTGTACTGTGCTGAGCCTCACTTCAATGCTCTCCAGATAATTGAGCTAATTAAATCTTTATCAACATTAACACAACTCCGGCATTCCTTGGACAGTGGATAATTATTGCATGAACATGGCAAGCTTAAACTAAACAGATGAAAATAGAGTTCTGTGGAATGGGTATTGAGTTTATTCTTTATTCATCTTTTGATAAGGTTTAATTAAAACTGCCTCTCTCCATTGTGATGGGAATGAATGTGCTTGTTTTCTTAGTGAAAAGCAAATTATTCACTTCAGCCATGGTTCAATAATCAAAGCCTTTGCAAAGTTTTAGGTTATAGTGTAGCTGTGGGGATATAATTGCTGCAATTCTGTATGAAGGCTTTATCTTTTTTTATTACTTTCTCTTATTTATTTTTGTAGGAAGAAATTTGTAAAAGCGCATTTTGTGATTTGGTGCGGAAGCGTCTATGTTTGAAGCCCTGTTATATTTTCTGTGGCTAGATTTTTTTAAAAGGTGTATTTCTTCGAGCCTTTTACTAAAATGAAAGGTGAAAAGAGACACATATTTAAATCAGTGACATTCGAGTTGGATTTTTTAAGTTAGTGAAGAAAGTTCAAGAAAACTTTTAAATCCTGTGGCTGCCACTGGACTAAATGGTGAGTCAACAACTCTAAGGGTAGAAAAGTGGAAGACATTGGAAATCCTGCAAATACATATGTGTTCTTTTTCATTTCCTTCACATCCATCCATAAATATTTTCTGTACTGTTCTTTTTAACGGGGGAGAGAGAGTTTTTCTTAGATTGGTGATAGTTTTGTAGCATGAATAGATTTTATGTAGATTAATGACAATCTATTGTGGGATTTATTGTTATAACTGTACTATAATAGCTTTTCCTATCTTCTTCTTTTCATTTATAGAATTGGGAGGTTACAAGGATGTGAGATGTTTTTATGGAACTAAAAACAAAAACTGGGCCTTGGGCCTAAACTGGAAGTAGAGACTGGAGCACAGATCAGATGTCTCTCTCTCTTTCTCCATCTTTTGCCCTAGTTCTGGTTTCTCCTGCTTCTCTGTTCCATGTGACGGAAACCAGGCTGACTTGTCCTATGATTTGTCCTAAGAAGAAAGACCACACTTCCCTGGAAGTCAGCATTCCCAACTCCCTACAAAGGGGATTTGCCCTTCTTGGGTCAAGTGGATCAGCCCTACATCCAAATTCTTATGACTCTGCTGACCACTTCTAACTGTGTGTTTTCTTCATCAATTCCTTTGGGAGGAAGGGAGTGTAGACAGGAGCAAGTGTTTCTTAATCTATAGAATCATTTGGAGGATTAGGTCATTGAATACAGTGTTTTTTAACTGCCTCAATAGATAGTGATGTCAGTCTAGCAGACTAGAAATACTGTTTTTTAAGTGGAATAGACTGAACGAGAAGGGAAGATCCTGAGATGATCACACGTAGTCAGAATCACTACTGTTCATGAAACTTTGGTTTCAGCTGTGTGTGTGTGTGTGCATGGGCGTGTGTACTTATACTGAGTCACTTCATAACATGCACTTTTTTTACAGTTGAGTTGTGGCCAAAACAAGTTTCAAAGCAGTGACTGCTCCTCAGATCCCCTTCAAGGACTCTCTCAGGAGGCAGAGGCCGGGAGGGGGGCACTGGGCAGGGCTCCAAACCCACCAAGCTCCCCTTCAGGGTGGCTCCACTTGAATCTGTTTTGCACTTTATGTTTCCACCTCCAATGTTTTTTAAAGCAAGGATGCAGTGGCCACAAGTTTGAATGAATGATTTCCCAGGTTCCTTCAGTAGCCTCCAAGACCAGAGTAGGTTATTATATTGGTTTTCTGTACTAGGGAGAGCTTGGAAAATCATCCAGCCCTCAGTGTTCCCTCCCTCCCTCCCTCCCTCCCTTCTCTCTCTCTCTCTCTCTCTCTCTCTCTCTCTTACTCTCTCTCTCTCTCGTTGAAATGCAGTTTTCCTACTGAATCCCATACCAAAAAAAAAAAAAAAAACTTGAGACTTAGCACCTAACCAGGAAAAACATTATATCTGAATGGCCTTTAAACAGTCTTACAATTGAGAAAGAGAAAAGCAGTAAATCCCTCTCCCACTTTTCCTATTCAGTCTTTAGGTAAGGAGGGATGAAAGGCAGAAGTGAGCAAGGGTGGGTGACAGAAGTGAGAAGGATTTGGGCAATCTCCTCACATGCTCACATAAGGTTCTTTGAGAACTAAGGATCATGGGGAGAAGGAAACTCTTTAATAGAAATAAATATAAGAGCAAAGACTAAGAAAGTAAGCTGGCTTCTTTAACTTCCTTTACTTCCTTAAAGTGTATTTTATATGACTTTCTTTGGAAAGTTGGTGAAAATAGAGTTAACAATGGTTTTTTTCTACCCTTGATATTGAATGAGGGGATCTGTGTGACATGGATTTTCCTTAAAAAAGCCAGAACTAAAGCCAGAACTTTATGTTGAGCTCTTTTATTTAATTATGAGTTCTGTTGTGTCTGCAGAAAGATGTGAAGTAGTTATGGGCTTCCTTTATTTCGATCTTATGCTAGTAGACTTTTTATTAGTCACTTATTATGTTAACATTAGTTTTGTTAGCAGTAGACATCACTCAGGCAGGTCTAACTCTGGAAGCAGTACACAGGAGGGCTTAGTATCTTTGGCTAATAGCAGCAGCCTGGGCTTTGAGACTGCGCTGTACTGCCTACCAGTTATATGACTGGGCTGACTCTTAACCTTTTAAGCTTCAGTTTTCCCATCTATTAATCAAGAATAGGCACAGTTCCTACCTTTCAGCTTGCTGTGAAGATTAAATGGGACAATAAATGTAAAGTAGTTAGCACACTGCTTGCTGGGTCAAAATAAGTGTTATATGAATCCCAAATTTCGTGAAGTCAGTAATAAACAAAAAAAAGATTTATTGAGATCTTTTCTATAACTATTTTTGTGGGGTTTTTTTCCATTTCCTTTAACTAAAATGAAAAAAGAAAAGCAAGACAGACCTATCACAATGTCACAAATTACTTAGTACAAGTTGTACCTAACTAGGACAGAAGAAAAAGCAAATAGAAGCTTGGTTGGCATGTTGTTTTGTTTTGTTTTGTTTTTGAGACAGAGTTCCACTTTGTCACACTTCGTAGAGTGCCGTCGTGTCACAGCTCACAGCAACCTTCAACTCCTGGGCTTAGGCGATTCTCCTGCCTCAGCCTCCCTAGTAACTGGGACTACAGATGCCTACCACAACACCTGGCTATTTTTTGTTGTTGTTGAAGTTTGGCCTGGGCCTGGTTTGAACCCACCACCCTCGGTATATGGGGCTGGCACCCTACTCACTGAGCCACAGACGCCGCCCCCGGCTATTTTTTGGTTGCAGTTGTCATTGTTGTTTAGCAGGCCCAGGCCGGGCTCCACCTGCCAGCCTCAGTGTATATGGGTGGTGCCATAACCACTGAGCTACGGGTGCCGAGTCTTGGTTGGAATGGTTTTTAAAGGGGATGAAAAAGGGGAATTGGTAGAAATTCTGAAAAGACATGCAAGAGGTATTTTTAATCAGCAAAAAGCACAGAAATAGGACTGACTGTGTTGCATGCAGGGGATGGCAAGAACTTACTTGAGTGAAACAAAGTAAGTAGTAAAATGGAAGCAGTCTTTGAAGAAAATTGCTTAAGTTTCGTGGCCCTCAATAAGGGGCCATTCCATAGAAATCATCAATCTGACATAATCATGTGGTTAGAGTGGGACGAGACAGAGAAGAATTAAAATTGCCTCCACTTAGAGTGACTAATTGGCCAGATGGCACCTTCCCTGGTAGCCTCAAAGAACTCAGAAGGGATAAGCAGCAGGTGAGGATAATTAGGCCAAGTCTGGGTGCGTAAAGTAGAAATGTCCCTTTGTTGAGGGTTGGTATATCAACAGAGACAGAGAGAAAGAGAGAAAATAAAAGCAGAGCTAAAGATTTGGGAGCCTCTAGCATGGTAGGGCGTGTTGGGATAAATTTACAGATGCAAAGGCTGGATTACTGTTAGTGAGTTAGGACAGAGGCCAGCACAGACAACAGAGAGAGCAAGGTCAGGAGAGAGGGCAGAGGTAAGTTACAGACGCATCCAGCCGCCGCCTTCTCTGCCAGGGCATTCCAAACTACAATTATGTCTTTCTCCTATTTTCCAAAACACTTGTGGAGATTGTAACCTGGACATTATTTTAATAGATATCACCTTTAGCATTTGCCTAAAGGAAAGGTTTTAAATATTTATGATCAATAATCAACTCTTTAAACTGTGTAGATTTTACATAAAAAATATAGGTTTTCTGCATCTCTTTAAAAAACGGGAGGGCGGGAATATTAGACCACTCTGGGCATTCTCTACCCCCAGCGATGAGCTAGGGCTGAGTAGTGGCTGCCTGCTTTAGAAAAGGCTGTGAACTTGAGTTTGCCATAGTCTCTGCCCCTCCTTCTTATCTCCCTGCCATGAGGCTGAGAAGCAATTGGTATTTATCTTCATCTTTTGTTGTTGTTGTTGTTTATCTTATAGCAGAGGAAAAGAAAAGTGAAATGTTTCCTAGGTCTCCTTCCTAACCAGCAAGTGTAAAAATAGCCCAAAGGAGTGTTCTGTTGGAAAAAGAGTTGCCAAGAGTATATCTCTTTATTTATATAAGAACAATTTAGCCCACTTCATGCACTTAAGTTACCTTCTTGGCCCTTATGGAGCTACTGTCTTAGAATCTTTTCTCATTATTTGGTATTTAATCAGGTTGATTACTATGTGTTTACTTTCCATTCGCAAGGGGACCATAAAGCTTTTTGAGATAAAGTTGATCTATTACGTAGCATCTAGTATAATATTGTACACAAAGTGAATTATTTGTATAATTCACTGGGAAACCAGTAACAAAGTGAAAAGAACACAAGTTTACAAGGAAGAAAGATCGTCATGAAAATAAATGGTCCAAATGAATGAGAAGCAGAAGGCAAAAATTGGCAAACATTTATTAAATGCCAACAAACCACAGAGATGGGTTTTGTGAGAGACACAAAGATGTGCAAGACATCATCCCTGTTGTCAGGCAGTTTGCGATGCAGTAGATGGTGTAAGACCCAGATGATCATTCGCCCAGAGTCAAATGGTACAAGTACAATAGTGCAAATGTAAGTAAAATGCAATGAAAGCAGTGGGACAGACCTCTCAGAGTCAGGGAGTGTTTCATGGAGATGATAGAATCTGAGCTAAAGCTGGAGAATGGGTGGGGTATTTATAGTCAGGGATAGGCTTCCAGGAAGGGTACCAAAAGCCACGGGAAGCCCTGAAGGCCCAGAATGTGTTTGAAGCTAGACAAGAACTGGAACAGCCTTAACAGGGTGTATGTGGGATTTATGGGTCCCTGTGGAAAGGCAGGAAAGATGATGATCTCTGAAAAGCTCTGCAAAGCTAAGGACATAACAAGTAAAGTAAATAGACAACCTTCAGAATGGGAAAAGATAATTGCAGGGTATCAATCTGACGAAGGGTTGATAATTTTAATCTACAGAGAACTCCAATTAATAAACAAAAAAGAGCACACAATCCCATCTGACACTGGGCAAGAGACATAAAGAGAACCTTCTTTGAGGAAGAGAGATGAATGACTAATAAACATCTGAAAAAATGCTCATTGTCCCTGATCATCAGAGAAATGCAAATCAAAACCACCCTGACATATCACCTAACCCGAGTGAAAATGGCCCACATCACAGAGCCCCAAAGTTGCAGATGCTGGCGTGGATATGGAGACAAGAGAACACTTTTACACTGTTGGTGGGAGTGCAAACTAATACAGTTTTTGGAGGAAGTATGGAGAATCCTCAAAGAACTCAAATTAGGTCCATTTGATTCTGCAATCCCATTACTTGGCATCTACTCAGAAGAAAAAAAATCATTTTTCATAAGGACCTTTGTACTAGATTGTTTTATCACAGCTCAATTTACAGTCTGAAAGATGTGGAAACAACTTAAATGTCTACCAACCCAGGAATGGATTAATAGTATTCCATGGTATACATATACCACAATTTTTTAAATGTGGAATACTATTTGGAATTAGTATTCCTCATTTAAAACTCTAGGAATGTGGAATATTATTCAGCCATTAAAAACATGGAGAGTTTACATCTTTTGTAGTAACCTGGATGGAGTTGAAACACATTCTTTTTGGTAAAGTATCACAAGAATAGAAAAGCAAATATCCAATGCACTCAATACTAATGTGAAGCCATAGATACTCTAATACATGCCCACATAAGAGAAAAACTCGATTCAATTCCAGTTTGGGGGAGGAGGAACTAGAAAAGGGGAGAGGAAAAAAAGGAGGGGGATTGGTGTGCTCCCAGTTAATGGGCACAATGTAAGGGTGGGACACACTACAACAAGGACTATACCCAACAGATGTAGACATTGTAACCTAGTTGTTTGTCCCCTCACATTAACCTGAAATTAAAAACAAAGCAGAGAGTGATCAAAGACCATTTTGACTATAGAACAAGCACAAGCTACGTTTTTCCTTAAGCTTTGCTCTTTGCCTCTTATTTCTAGAGAAGTCTGCCATGTCACAGTGATGACATCTCACTTACTGAGCACTTACTGTGTGCCAGACACTGTAGGGAGCAGTGCACATGAGTAACCTCATTCATTCCTGTAGCAGCCCTCTAAGGCAGAGGAGGAAACTGAGACATGAGCTGTTCTTCATGTCCCCAGGGTCTCACGGCTGAGAAGTGGCAGAGCCGCACTTGTAAGCTGGTAATAGGCCATCTCATTGCACTTATCACTGGTCTTTTTATTTTGACTTGTGACAAGCCTGTTTCATTGTAGATGTTTTAATCGTAATCATTCTAAACCTGTGTAATTATTTAGTTGCTAATGTCTAGAGAAACTTTGGCTGCCTCTAGAGATAAAATTAGAAATTCAAGAACTACAGTGTCCTCAAAACTCTGTCCAGATTGAATTAATAAATCTGTGACTTGCACACACCCCAAAGGCCCTATTTAAATGCAACTTCACTGTGAGTGAGAAGCTCTAGGAACCTTGATTAAAACAGAATGCAGTCAGAAATAAAAAGTCTAAATCTGCCTTTAAAATTCTCAGTATGAAAATGTGACACAAGCGTCACATTGTTTCTGTTGGCTTTTCAAACATGTATCACAGTTTTTAACAAAATGATAATGTTCTCCGTAAATGTCATGAAGGCACACTTGGTCTGAGAACATCTGAGTTTTCTACATAAGCATTTAAAAAAAAAAAAAAGACACTGTGCTTAAAATGCTGTTATTATAGGCCATATTTGGATGGCATTGGGATTTCAGAAATATTTCTTTCAGGATCAAAAATGCAGTAGGTACAATGGAATTCAACCCCAACTTTGGTCTCTGATCAGTTTTTATAGATCCAGACAGCTCATCCTTATTTATGTCGATACAGAGGAGAGGTGACACCGATAATAGAAGTCATTTAGTTTGCGGATGCAGTGTTAGAGCCACAGCTGTATTATCATAGTAGTTTGGGGCATAGTCCAATATTAATGGTAAAATTAGCTTGTATACCATAAATTATACATTTTAGAGCAGGAATATCCTGATGCCTGAAGTCCACAGAAAAGGGTAACCCATTGACAGATATTTGCAGGCTTTAAAGAATATATTAAAAGCAAACATTCTGAAAAATCCAAGGTAAAACACACGAGGGAGAGATGATAGAAAGAAAAATTATAAGCTATTTCTGCGTTTTGTTTCTGCCATTGGACTTTCTCACTGTATCTTTATAGATAGACGAGGATTAGGGACATGGGTCATGGAAAAGAGAAGGGAAACTGTTCCTTTCTAAAGATTACACACCAAGAGCATACCAATCTTATTTCATTTTCACCTTTTTGTTTTTACTTAACTAATTGCTGAAGCATGTGTAAGGAAAGCCATCGGTATTTGCTGCTAAGATATCAACTGCTCTTAAAAACAAAAAGCATCAGTTGTCAGGGTTTCTAAGAAAAATAGTAACTGGCTAAGTCAGAGGGAGGGGTGACCTATTCTCTTCAATATTGTAAGATTTCCTATTGATGTTGATAAACCGATGTATTGTGAAGACCCGTTCTGCCTGAGCAAGCTCCCTGCAATCTGAATTGCGCCTTATTTCTTTAGACATAGCTTTTTAGAGGGCTGAAATTTAAATTAATAAACCAGCCAGGGCTGCATGCCGACATGACTTGAAAGTTAACTGGAATGTATTGATCTGCAGCCTACAAGCTGTTCTATGCCGCACTGCACATAATAAGAAAGCCAGTCTTTAAAGTCACTAAAATTTTTAATTACCTCAAAAAAGATCTTTTACATCTTTGGACAGTAGTGTTGTTTGACTGGAACCTTCTCCCCTCCATCCTTCTTCCACCAAATTGGGTCATTAGTGGCTGGTGTTGACGACAGTGACAGCTAATGTGACATTCATGATCTGTGCTCAATTTTCTGCATTAATGGAGGGGAACGGAAGAAATGTGGTTTAGCCCCTATCTTTAAGGAAGTTCAGTGACGGGGCATAAACGGCTGTCTTGATCGTGTGATTTCAAAAGGTGGGGATGCAAATAGAAGCTCCTCATTTCCTTTATTAACTTGTTATTGATCTAGCCTCCCCAGATTCCCTATACCTCGTTCAGTTTTTCTCCAGACACTTCTCTGGAAGAGCCACCTGTTATGTACATCTAAGTCCTTCCTGTTCGTGTCCTGAAATTCAGAGGGGTTTGCCTGGCTTTCCTTGTTAGACAAAAAGTATAATCGTACCTCGTTTATGTTCTTTGGCATTTTACAAACTTTTCTAGTCATTCCTCTTAACATCTTTTTCTGTTCTGAGCAAGCTCCATTCTTGTCTTCTGTCTGCCTCCATTTTTCTTTGATTACATACATGTGCATCAATGAAGTTCCCCCTCTTTACACAACAATATTTAGAATGATTTATTCCCCTAGTTTCACTGGACTTTTGTAATCATGTATCTGCTAAGCAGGAGACAGTAATCAAACGTGGACAAATTAGGTGGGTGCAGACAAGCCAGCTTGGTACAAGGGTCAGAGCATCCTGTGCTTAACACCTTCAAGTCTCTGTCACTGCCCGACCTCCACCAGCACCGCACCTGGGCCCTCTCCCCTCTCCCTGTCACTGCCCCACCTCCACCAGCACCGCACCCGGGCCCTCTCCCCTCTCGCTCACTCTCACATAGCAATCTTCCAGTGGTTTTAGATTTTTATCATCTAAAAGAGGCAGATGGATCCTATAGATTTGCTTTTTAAAATAATTTTTTGTACTATCTCTCTCCAAGATAATTAAAAAACTGATATCTCTAAGACGTCAAAAAGCTAATGCTGGCTACTAGCTACCTTTAATGCTTCTCTGATGAAAAATATGGCTTCAGATCATTATTTTCCATCTTTAATCAAGTTCTCCCTGAATGAGGAAACACTCTCCCCAATCCCATGTCAACTCTTATTTTGCTAAACCATCTTTGATGTAGAACCTTGTTAAAGGCTTTTTGAAAGTTTAAATAAATTATATGCCATGCTTATTTATCCTCTCAGATAACTCAAAATGATTGATGAGACAAGCCCTCTCTCCATGCAAACCATGTTGGCTTTCCCCTAACGGATTATGTTTGCATATGTGATAATTATCTTATACTTTATTTTAGATGCAGTCAACTTGCATATTTGAAGTGAGGCTATGAGTTGAGTCCCAGGATTCAAACCAAAGTCATTTTTCCCCCCATTAAATTCTGGATAGGTGCATAAATAATCCAGTATAAAAACTGACTATGAGGTTATTTCTCTTTTGGTATGATAATACTTAATAGCTTCTATTCCTCTCCTTTAGGTTTATAATTATGTTTAACCTTAAAATTGGTTTAAAAAAGCATCATCGTGGAATCAGTCAAGAAGTAAAAAGAGACCTAAGATTAAGAGTTTGTATATCTGTATCTATCTACACACGTGTACATGTACAATCAATAGATATCTCTGGATTCTCAGAAACATGTGAATAATAAAATTAAGCTGTACATAGCTGTAATTTATATTAGAAGGGAATTTGCAAATCAGATAATGAAGTGCATATAGCTGTGTTTTACTCACATGGGTATCCTCCATTTCCAATCTCTCTAATAAGATGTGGTAGCTTCTTTGGTGGGTGTGAAGTTTGTGAGGTATTAGTTAGCATTAGTGCCTTAGGTAGAAAGTGGAATGGCTCTGGTTAACAATGGCCCTCTCCTAGATGGCCATTGTAGATGTATAGGCTTCAAAGTTGAGTGAGGCTTAATGCCCACCCTAAGGACATTACATTCTACAGGGAGACAACAGTCAATGGGTCTGGTCATGCACGCCCAGGGGTCCCTTGGGAACCCCAAAGAGCTGCTGGTAAATAGAGCTACTGGTGGGATGCCTTTCTCAGAAGTGTTATTTTGTTTGTTTTCCATTTCCTCTGTATCAGTACAAGTCAAGAAGTGTTATTCAAGTCTCACTGTTTACCAGGCATTATGGGAGCCAAGATATAGCCACTGCCTGGAAAGATCTCTCAGCCCACATGAAAATTTATAATCAGAGAGACATTGCCTTGTATTCAGAAACTAATAATTTTAGATTACTCTGGACAGACCAATAGTCCTAGCTTATTAGTAATAATATCCATTTGACACTCTGATTTTTTGCCATAAAACAATTTTGCTCTCTCAAAAAAAGAATCATGAGAATATAAATAAAGGAGCCATTTCAAGATACTGAGTTAAAAGCCCTCAAAGAAGTATTAAAAGATGCGACATGTTGTTGAGGTGGGAAGAAAAGTTGAAATGAGCTTTTATTTGAAAACGTTCCTTCCCTCTCCTGAAACCCCTTTGTTTTTTGTTTTTTGTTTTTCTGTTTTTTTAAATTATTTTTTTATTAAGTCATTTGTACATAGATCATGAATACATTTATGCCATTATGGGATTCAATGTGCTGATGTACAATTTGGAGTGCTTACATGCTACTAACCAACATAGCCTTCACCTCATTTACCCAATTATAGCTTTAAGACATTTGTGTTTTACACCTGATAGATCCAACTTGTGCTTGCAATACACTCCATAGGTGTGGTCCCCCTACTAAACCTCCCTCTATTAACCCACCCACCTCCCTTCCCCTCTCCCTCCCTCCTTCATCCTAGGCTATAGTTGTGTTTCAACTTTTCTCCCTCTACTTTTCATATGCAAGTGTGAGTAATTAAAAAAATATATCCAATGTACTCAGTACTACTGTGAAACCAATTTATAATTACTCACACTTGAAACCCCTTTCCGAATATGCTGTTTATATTGAGAGTGTCTTCAGTAGAAAACCATCCCCTTCAGCACGTGACGGCCTAATTCTTCATGCTGTTTCTTCTTTGATTTTCCACCCCTCCCCACCCCCATCCTTGCCTCCCTCACCTCTGGTGCAGACACACACCGCATTGCAAGTGTGGAGGCAAACTGCTGATGGGCAGCAAGTGGCGTTCTAATGGGTTTTAGCATTCCAGCTCTTCCAGTTAGCATGCTGCTAATGCATAAGATGTTAATGCTTCTTAAAAAGAACACATGTTACCATCTCAGTGCCTTGTCAAACACACTCTAATCTGTTAGCAGTTTCAGGCTGACACAAGCTCGTTCCTGGCTGCATATGTCTCCACAGTTCTCTCGCAAGTTCAAAGCTTGTTGATGCCATTAAATAGCACGTTTTGGTTTTATTAGATAGCTCTGAACTGGCTTCTATGAATGCACTAATTTCTCACTATATGTAATTAAGTACGCCATCTGGATGTGTTCTGGTTGCCCTGATACACTCATTTTGTTCCACTCCATCTCCCCCACCTCTCTTTATGGACCCTGTGTGTCCAGATCTATACTGGGGAACAAAAAAAAACCCCACAAAACTGACTCAGAAAGTAGGGGATTGCAATGTAGTGATTTCACGCTCAGTTGTTGGCTAACAAGGAACCATAGTTTTTATTTAGTGAGGCCTGGTGGCAGGAGATGAAGAATTGTGTAAGGCCCAGCTGCCACGGTTACAGAGCAAGCAGCTTAAAGGGCTTCAGGGTTCCAAGTGTGAAGGGAATTGTCTCTTCCCAGCAGGTAAGAGATAGATCCAGGCAGAGTCTGTTGTGTTCAAGACGCTGACTGGCCTGGCCAATTCATAAATCCAAAAAAAAAAAAAATTACAACATCTTCTGGCCAGGAGGAAGTGGAAGGGACATTTAGTGGTGCGTTTAACCCTTTTAATGCCAGGATTATAATACTTCTTGCTTGCTGGCTGTTAACAAGGGAACATTTTGTGTTTAAGCATTTCTTTAACCTATAATTCTCCTTCCCAAGTCTCCTTTTAAATTAAAATATAGTAGATCAGCTAATTATCTATTTAGTGAAATCTAGTCAATCTGTTTACTTTTGGTGCCCCCATGTATTTGCAACATTTTTTCAGACAATTGGTAATTTTTTTTCAGGTTCTAAAAGGACCAGGAGGGCCTAAAGTTTACATTATGGTTGTGTATGTGTGTGAACGTGCCCACATGCACATGTGCAAAAACATGTATGGTATCACTACTAAATGTATACAATTTTTTAAAAATTTAATCCTTAATATATGAAGTTTTTGGTAAATCAGATGGCCTGGTGTATTTAGCCTTTACTCCATCTAATGAAAAGTAGTTTGTTAAGTCAATAAATACTGTGCAAGAAACACTAGGGCCAATGTTTATCATATTAAGAAAACTGTTTTTTTTGGTGGCACCCACAGCTCAGTGGGCAGGGCACCGGCCACATACACCAAGGCTGGCAAGTTTGAACCTGGCCCAGGACAGCTAAAACAACAAGGACAACTGCAACAAAAAAATAGCCAAGCATTGTGGCCAGCACCTATAGTCCCAGCTACTTGGGAGGCTGAGGTAAGAGAATTGCTTAAGCCCAACAGGTTCAGGTTGCTGTGAGCTGTGATGCCACAGCTCTCTACCAAGGGTGACAAAGTGGAACTCTGTCTCAAAAAAAAAAAAGAAAGAAAGAAAGAAAGAAAAGAAAACTGTTTTTCTGGCACATTAGAATTACTATTAATATACAAGTACAAGTGAGCCCAGGAAGCACCTATCTCTGGTTCATGAACTTAGCCCTCTTCTAGTTTCTGTGCATGCTTAAAGATAATACAATTGCATACCATTACGTAGTATTAGAATTTAAATTTTCATTCAGAACTTTAATTCAAATTAATTATGTAGTATTACAATAAATACAGGATTCGTATTTCTTGAACATTTGCCTCATTAATGCATAAAGTATTTTTACTGTGAAGAATTCTCTGCTGAAGGAGATAGAAGTCATTATTAATATTTCCCACTGAATATCCGCAATGTCCGGAGGATTGTATATCCCATGAAGCAGACATAATTTATTCTTAAAACTGGAAGTTCCTTGTGGGGAATACTCAACTTGTTTCTCCATTAGTGTTCAGCCTCTTGTTCTCATCCCCTCATATTTGCACCCCAGTTTGTAGGCTATCTTATAGTTTGGAAGTGAGAACTCAAAATCTCAGATTCAAAACAAGTCAGATTTGCTAATAGGTACAAGTCCCAAGGGAGCGTCCTCATCACGGAATTCACTCATTTCAAGTCAAATCCCTAAATAGAACAGATCTATGAAAAGGACTGGTTGCTATTTAAATCCAGACAGCTATGGCTCTAATCATGTTCTCATTCATTCAAAACATAACATCCCCCGTTGAAAGCCTAAGGAACTGTGGTTGGCCTGTAAAGTGGGGTTCCTGCCCTGAGTTTTCCTAACCCCAGAGTTAATGATGGGATTCTATACCTTTTTTTTATTTCTGGTTTCTGTTTCTCTGGTTTATTTCTTAAGAATGCTATTTTAAATAATGTTTGCCACACTTGTACAACAATCCAAATAAAAACTGATTTGGAGTGACCTTTCTCTTGGAATTCTATATTTGGTTTTAAAATATAGAATTTGTTCATTATTCCATAGATGTGGAAGAGGAAAAAAATACTTCCCTTTCTCTGTAAGTTCTCCCTTTGATCCTGGTTCATGGCCAAATATGTGGTAGAATCCACTGATAGCTAAATACTTGTGTTTCATGGTTGCTACATTGGAGCGAGAGACTCAGTTTTGCCCACTTGTGAGGTAATGTCCCATCAAACTCAAAAGAGAGAAGTGAAGCAGTCAAAGGGGAAAAGCATTACATAGCCAATAGAACTTTGAAGCCCTTTACCTAGACCTTGCCCTAAAATAAGACCAACGTGTGATGGAATAGCCTTGCAGTGAACAGACTCAGTGGGTGTTATACCCATGCTTTAGTATAAAACCAAACCCGTGCATTTGGGATTATGGTGTTCCTAAATGCAAACAGCTGGCTTGGATGGCTGTAGAAACCAGTCATACTTTCCTAGTGTAGTTACAACTTCTCCAAAACCTCACAGAAAAATTATAGCTCCCCATATAGACCACTTATTCATACCGGGTTGTGTCTTATGAACCTCAGCATGATCTTTTGGTCTCCATAGATACATAGCAACTCTTAAGTTGTATTTTAGAATATAGGGGCAAATATGCTAACTAAAATTACTGGTTGGGAGTCACATTTTTTTTTCTGTTTCCTTTTTCCTTGCCTGTTTTATCACTCAATCACAATCTTGTGATCAGAAATGAATATGACGAATAAGTATTCCATTATATGACATTTTCTGTTTTACTTGTATGTATCTCTTAGATATTTGGCAAAGTTAAGTGAATACAGAATATATTCTTTAGCTTTATCATCCATTTAATTCATTTCATTTATCTAATTATTTCTGGTACTGGTATTGTATTCTATTCATAAATCGGGTGACAGTTGCTCCAAGGATTTTCCTCAAACAACTTATTTTATAGACATATTCAACCATTTTCTCTAATCTGTAATTAATTCAGTAAATATTTATTGAGTAACTGTTAAGTGCTTTGTAATGGGACTACAATGCTTAATTAGATATCATTACTGTGCTCAAGGAACTGATGATTGAGCCAGAGAGACATGCATGTAAATGTATCAGTTTGATAGGTGGGAAGCGCTGTAGCCCAAGTGTGAAAAATGCGATGTCGGAGACAGAGAATAGCAACTAAGCATGTAAATATTAGAACTGCAGCGTGTAAGTGTGGCCAGCACTATTAACATCATTTTCCTGGTCTGCCTATGGTAGCGATGGCCTTTTATAATAACCGTGTGACCTAAAGGTTGAATGCCATTTCCATACATGTGTATGTTATAAATAAATCCAGGTTATGCTCGAACAGTTCAAGGGAGGGTGAGAGATGGAGGAGACCTCTGGCTGGGCCTTGTCCATCTGCAGGGCTGGCAGGGCTTGGGTGCGGGGACTCAGCTGGGGTCAGTTGACTCTCCCTGAAAAATACAGACATGGGGCAGGAAAACCAATAAGGAGCTACAATCATTGTAATCAGGTAGTAACCCACTCATCAATACCAGGGGATAAATAATGGGGGAAAGCATTACATTGCCAATAGGACTTTGAAGCCCTTTACCTAGACCTTGCCCTAAATGATTCCTAGGATATTTATGTTGATGAAAGAAATTATCAATGTAATAAACATGAAGAAACCTTCGGGGGGTGGGGAGGAGAAAGAAACCCTAACCAAAAGGACTTGAATTCCAGGTGGAGTAACTTTTCAGCCTAATGCAACAAGACAATAAAAATTCATCGTTTTGTTATTGAGCAGGGAGATCAAGCTGTGAAAGTAGTAGGATTTAAACAGTAGGTTTTAAATGACACTTGTCACTGGAAGGGGTTCTGATTATGATGACTAATCCGTCCATTGTAAAATCTGGAAAAAAAACATAAAATTAATCTCTTAAGAGTCTAATACCTCAGACATAATTTTGTTTAGCATGTTTACATGTATCTTTCATAGTGTCAGGGATTTTGTAATTTGTTTCTGCCCTCCCCTAATTTTTTTTACAACATTAGATTCATACTTTGCTTAGCTTTTATGATCAGCTTTTTCCCCCCACTTAGTAAATCTTGAATAGTCTGCAATGTCATCAAATCCTTTTCTGTCTTAATGGCATATATTCCCTTATATGAATGTGCCACAGTTATATTTAACCAACCATTGAACATTAAAGTTGTTTCTGATCTGTAGCTGTTGTGATTCATGCCGCAGTGAAGATCCCTGTGTGGAGGTCTTCCCATACATTGTAATTATTTCCTTAAGGTAAATTTTCAGAAATTTTGAGTCAAAGTACCTTTCAAGCCTACAGGTATGGATAATTAAAGGTGCTGATACATACTCCCACATTTAAAACATTGTTTTAGAAAAGCAAAGTGGATACAGTATGCACTATGGCTTGGCTAAGAAATTCTGTGAGAGCAATTTGACCTGCCACAGAAGAACTCAAATGGCTTGGTTAAATGGCCAAGTTCAATCCTGGCTCCTCTCACTATATAACCTCAGTCAGATAAAGAAATCTTTTTATCTTGGTTTCTTCCTCGAGTCATGAGATAATTCATGTGAAGCAATTAGAGCAGTGCTTGGCACATAATAGCTGACACTATGGAATTGTTGCTAGCATTATTACAGCAATAATTTAGGTTCGAAGTGATAAGGACCTAGGCTAAGTTGTTGAAAGAAAAAATAGAGAGAGATCTTTAACAAATCAATAGTACTCAGTAACTGGCTATATTGGACAAAGGAGAGAGAAGTAAAACAGTGCGTCAAAGTTTTTAAGCCTAGAGACATGGATATTTAAGTAATGGAGGTGGCCTCTGGGTTGGACCACCCAGAAGTGGACACAATGGGCCATGGACGCAGGCTCGAGCCTATAGAATACAGGGTAGAGACTAAGGGAGGGCATGTCGGTTCGGGAATGATCAGAAGTGAACTATTGACCTGAAAGTGGGTGGACTCCCAGGAAAAGGGAGAGTTGAGAAAACAGAGCCTCAGATCCGAGGCTGCTGGAGGAAACTGGAGATGGGGAATGGCAGGAAGGAGGACAAAGCAGCCAAGGACACTGGGAAGATGTCACCGCCATGGTGGACAGAAAATCAAAGTTGTGGGACCCGTGGGAGGTAAATGTCACGAAGGAGAGAGGGATTAGTCAGCAGTGCCAAATGGCGGAGAGTTCAGAGATGATAGGAAGTAAAGACCGTTACTAATACTAGTTAATAAATTAAAGGTAAAAGAGTTTGCATTTTCTTTGTGTATTCCATGGTGGTTCTTTTGTTGATTTTTCTCCTAGCTTGTCAAAACTTTCTTTGTGAATTCTAGTCACGCTATTTCCTTGGTTGTTTTCAAACACTACTTAGAGTTCTTTTTACTCTCTGTAAGATACACTTTAAGAAAACTTGTAAAGCAGTTGGTCCTCCAACTCACGCAATAACAAATCCTTGTTTCTCATTCATTAGCATCTTCAGCACAGTTGCCTTAGCATTTGGTTCATGTAACCATTAAAAATGCATGAACAAAAAATGCTGCAAGATAAACAAAACTGCAATGTTTTATGTAATAATCACTTGCAAAGTCTCCCTTTTGAAACTAAAGCCATTTTTGTGTCATTGAAGTTTAGTAGCGTGATCCATGAACAAAATTTCTGTTGGGTTTATATATTAAAACAGATGAAATCATTTAAAATAAAATGTTAAAAGCATTTACTTCCTAGCTCAGACCAAGCTTGATCCAAAAAACATTCATCGTTCATCCAAAATTGAAAAAACAAAATAAAACTGAGTTTGGATCCTCAATTCATTTTCTGGGTAAACCTGGAAGGACATTTTCAGATACTAAAAACTCAGACTAATGTACATTATTTCTTATTCTATTCCACATTGTACCAGTTGTTTTCCCATAATCATCTCGCTGTTCTGGGGTTCTAAGGCTTAGCTTATTGACATTCATGTATCACCTTCTAGCTTTCTATGTAACTTTTCCTCAATTTGGCTACCAGACCCTTCCCTGCTAGTTACCTGCTACTGGTGTTTCTCCTCACCTTTAAAGTACAGTGTGTTTTGTTTTGTTTTTGAATTTAATTTGAAGTATAATTTCCCCATAGGCCTGGTCTACCTGGCTTTGCAGGTCTACCTGGCTTTGCATTCAATCATTTTGGAGTTAATTTTTTTCCCCCCAAACATGTGGTTGGGTAATTTTTAAATCCCTTTATTAGATTCGGCTTAAACTCTTCTTTCTCTTGTTTTCTATTATTTCTTGGGTGCCCAGCACAGCACCAAGCCCAGATGGATCCTTTATAATGGCTGTTTGACAACGTTTTGAAGGAGGGAGTGAGGAGATCCTTTCTTCCCCTCTCTTGCCTACAGCTGCTCTCAATATGGCTCACCATTACTGAAAGGAAATGAATAAAGATGAGTTATCTGCACTGAAAATCAGCCCCAGAGCAGAAGCAATTCATACTCCCCAACCCATCCACAAATCCAGTGGGGAAAAGGAAGCCATTGCCATCGTTTATTTATTCATATATTTTTAATGGTGGAAGGATTATTTTTTAAATCCTACACTTTTGAGTAGTGGCCATTTGGAGCATTTGTGAAAAGCCATATGGTTTCAAATGAGATTCCCATCCCGTTCTGTGCATTTGAAACCATTTATGCTGAGCCTCTCCTGGCCGGGCCTTACTTGGAGCATGAGTGGACCCATAAAACAGCACAGACAAAGCCAAAGAACCTGCAGGCAGCACTGAAGGAAATGTCGATGGTTTGAAATGTCACTTTTGGGCCAGTCTTCACAACCTATATTTTCTTTTAAACAGTTATCATTTTCATATTTTGTGCATTACATGTCTCTAGTAATTAATTTCTGTCCTGTATCTTAGATGTCTTAAGTACTCAAGGATATTTCAAACAAAGAAACAGGCAGAATGAGTCTTGAATTTGGGTCGAGATTAGGATGAAGGATGAAGATCATCAAAGAAGTTGTTGAGTCATGTTTCATGTTTTGTCTTTGAGAAGAAAGAGAGTATGTATGAAAGGCAATTTACAGCTGAAATTATCTCATTTCCCCCTGAGATTTGGGGATATAAGCACCTACACCCTGGCCCTTCATTTTATCCACAACGAGCAAGTCACTCACGGTGGCTTGTTTTTCAAAGGCCCCACGATGCTTCTAGTGATGCTTCCTGCTCACGCAGACCTGGGCTTTAATTCTAGCAACATCATTTCTTGCTAACTCTGTATCTGACCTTTTAAAGCTGTTGTTGAGAATGAAATGAGAGAAGATGGATGCCACGTGCCTCATTTAACCTAAAAGCTTCGAGGCCTCGTGGTGTGGCCTTTAGCAGTTCAGGTCCCGAGTCAACTTTCTGGATTTGGATGCCAGCTCTGACCCTGACTAACTCTGTGTCCCCCATCTCCTCATCCAGATGGTGCTGCTGATCACAGTCACATCTCACAGAGGATGCGAATGTGTGTGATGAGAAGTGATGGTGACAGCACATGCAAAGCACGCGGGGGAACACCTGCCTGGCGTGTGCTGCCACCATGGCATGGCTGGGTGGGTGGACTTCATGTCTACAATTCCTGGCACGCTGTGAACAAACAGCACCTGGTAGCTGCTGTCCCTGACAGCTGGTGTAGAGACCCATCTCACGGTGAAGACTCTTGACATCGTGGCCACAAGACCCTCTAGTCTGGCAGGTAGCATCTGTGATGACACCATACTTCTCCAAAGCCATGATGAGTTCCACAGCTCCCAAGAAACGTTCTGACTCTCATGATACCCATTTGCCGAACACAGTGTTGTGACATCCATACAGGCTCCTGCACGGCCAGACTGGTCACGTTACAGATGTGGAGCTGGTCCCAACTTACATATGAATGGAATATGAAGCATTCTCTGATTTCCAGGAATTTTCTCTGCAAAGTAATGTGTCTTTCCCAAGATAGGTTACATTGTATCTAAAATTGCCATAGGAAAGGGTGACTGTGAGCGGTGTGGAGGGCAGGCGCAGTAAAGAACTGATGGGTACAGGTTGGTACCTTTGTCCAGCTTAGACACAGTCAGGGACGCAGGAGGTGTTTAATGCCCTGGCTGTGTAGAGGCAACTTCAGAAAATTCTTAAAGACTCCAAACAAGAATGGAAATTATGTTACATTTCAAGGACTGGCCTTTCCCAGGAGGAGAAAACTATTACTATCTGTGAACACTTTATTTAATACCCAACAAATGTGATACACCGCTGATAGAAAGAAATGCGTATTTCAGTTTTGTGCTTCACGGTAATAGAACAATGCAGAGTTGATATTGTCGTAACTAGGCTCCAAAAGTGTCCTTCTAATGAAAAACAGCAGCGTTTAAGCAAATATTTTCTGGCATCTTTATATTTCCTTTAACTGGAAACAGAGAAAATGTTAGCTTGGAATCATGGGTATAAGATACCCTTTTCTCTGACTAAAGACAAATTGTGGAAATAGTTTTGCCAAGAAAAGTGAAGGTGGTTAGAAGGTGTGGAACCAAAGACTTCTCGCTGCTCACATCTGACAGCTTCGTGGGCATAGACTGATCTACTAGCTAAAGGACTCAGCATGGTAGTGCATTTGATAACACTTACCCGCCTTTTACCTACTGCCTCAGTGGTGAAAAAGAGATATGAATAAACGAGCATCATGAGAATCCAAGCACTTGGAAATTTGGCTGTGATTCCTGAAATCTCAATTAGATCTAATTATCAGTTACTCATAGCCAGTGATTCAAAATCCGCATGATCTAAAGTGCTGTTGCAAGCTTGCTTGTATAGACAGGTGGGAGCACAAGGGGAAGTGGCCCTGGCCCATGGGCTCCACACCACAGTGATCCCCATGAGAAAAGGAAGGCAGCTGTCTGAGTTGAGCATCACCTGCAGGGGTCTGCCCGGCGACAGGTGCTAGGCCAAAGCCAGTGTCACTACCCAAAGCAGGAGGCGCCCAATGAGATTTGAAGGTGGGTTCTGGAGGATGTCTATGGTCATGTTTATAGGACACCTGCAGCTTTAGTCACAGACCATGAGGGAACCTAGAGGCACAGCAGATCGGACGAGCTCCCGTGTTCCTCTAGTCTCTAGCTTCTTGATGATATGCGACTTTGTCAGTGAGTAAGTGTAATGGGAAGATGTTTTTATACTGGCTAACAGGCTCAGAATTCATCTCAAGAAGACGACTGTCTTTGTCTGAAGAATATTGACTAGAGATTACATTTAGAAATGAGATCCACCTAGAGAAGGAAAGTGAGGTGATACAGAGATTCCTCTAGAAAATCTAAATTATGTTGCCCCTGAGGGACAGAGTGAAGGCAAAGGAAAATGAAAAATAATAGAGTGACAAGGGCCATCTGGGTGGGAAAAGACCCCTGTGCCCTTGGCTCTGCCTTCTCTAAATCATCAGCAAATTCCGCCAAAAGCATCTATTGTGTGCCGAAGTTCACCATGCCTGACCCATTCCCACAGGTGAGGAGGGGACCAGAACCCAGGACCCTGAGAACATAAGTACCGCCTCCCCCTGGAATGTAGAGGAATCTTGGAGACTCTGGGACTCCCACAGGCTGAGGAATTGTCAAGGTTCTGCCCATTTTACCCAGACAGCAAAGGGCAGGAAAGTTCCTAGCCACTACCTGGATAATATAAATATATTTGTAAAGGTTATAGTAAGCCAGAGAGGGATATAAGTTTAAATAAGTGACTCATACTTTTTAAATACTTTTACCGAAATGCTCAGTTTAACAGGGGATTAAAATCTATAGCCAAATTTTAGTTGGTAGTGATCTGTTGATTTTATTTATTTATCTATTGATTTTTAGTTTGTAGTTATCTGAGCATTTTATAGGTAATCAAATGCTCACTATATATCTTTTTAAATATTTTCTCAGTTTCAAACTCCTTTTACTATATTCCATACGTTCTATTTCCTTTTTTCATTTACTTTATTATATATGACATATTTAACAACCAATTTATGTACATGGATATTTTAGGTTTTACAAAGTAGGAGGGGGTCAGTATAAAATAATGCAGTTGCTCTTACATGACATACATAAAAAATGTACACTTCTTTCTTCTGTGATCATAAGTATTACCTGTTTACACACAAGTTTATCATGGTTGTGAAGCAGCTTACAAATATGTATATACTCAATATGTACAATACTCTGCATATATGATAATATGTTTGTTATCTTGTATATTGTATCTTGTATTCCTTGTAATTGCAGAAGTCAAATGTGACTCAGGTATTACAATTTTAATACAGCTTTTTCCTTTCTTTAAATGCATATACACTTTTGGCACCCTCTGTGTGTGTAAATACATACACATATTTTGTGCGCACACACACACACACACACGATAGACAAAGTTTTGACTCTCTCCAGAGTCACCAGTCTCCTAGAGCTGTGAGTCTAGTTGCCTAACTGGGAGGCAGACAGATGTGGAGACCCCGTAAACTGGAAAGTGAAGTCAGGAGAGAGGCACTGGGAAGAGAGGCTAGGGTCACAGTTCTGAGCAGGGGGTGCTGCTTCTGACTTGGAAGACTCGTGATGGAGGTGGCCTTGAATCTGGGTCTGGCAAGTCGGTGGGATGGTGACTGTGGGGTGGCTGTGGGGAGGAGACAGAGGAATCAGGCAGGCGCTGCCTGGGCACAGAATCAGGGGTGGCACAGCTACAGGTGTGCCTTGATGGCATTGTGGCCCAGAAAGTGGATTTCTTAGAAAGAGTGGGATGGAAAGCCAAAAAACTGAACTGACCTCTTTTAGAAATCATGTAATTAACATTATATCCCAAGAGAAATCTGAATGGTGAGGTTCCTGAAATGTAAGATTTATTGCTCAGAGCAATGGGTTTTTCTAAACTACCAGAGCAGAGCTAGAAATAACTTTATATTTTGTTTATACTACACAGGTAACAGTGCATACGCTAACCTTAAAAATGGCTGCAGAATGAAGGTACCAAAATCACATTTTTACAACAGTCCTCAGTCTCTGCGTTATTTTCATTAGACTCCCTTGTTAATAAATCCTTACCTTTGCTACTTCAAAACAGTTTGAAGCAGACAACTTCTAAGTAATAAATAAAACTAGATACACCCAAAATTACTTAATATCTAAGATATGATTGCAAAATAAGTAGTTAAATTGAATATTAAAACAACAAAGTTATAGGTATTGCTAAATTCTTCTTGGCATTCATATGACTGGGACATAATAAGTAAAGTATTAGTCTTAGTTTTCGCCTCAGTTTATAAGTCAGTAACTTATACGAAGTGTTCTTAAAATGACACATCAACATGAAATTTGAGTACATTTTTAATGTAACACTAAAGTAACACAATCTCCACGAATGTCGAGAAAGCAAATTAGCTATTCTGCTTTCCCTATGCTTCATACTTGAGAAAGATTAACTTTTTTCTGGGTATCTCAAATGTTTGTTATTTTGTTTTAAACTCATGATAAAAGGGCACATGACAGAGAGCAGTCACCGCCTTCCTTGGCAGACCACTGACATTAGCCTGGACAGACTTGTCGGAAAACCCTCAGCAGAGGATTTAATAACATGGAAACATTAGGTGATATAAATTCTGACAATATCTTCTCAAAGCTGCCAAATGAAAACATCCAAGCTTAAGTTTTTGAAAACCTCTGTTTAAATAACATAGTCCAACGTCTGCTCCACTCACACATTCACTCATTCAATACGTTTTTATTTATTATCTCTACGAGTTGGACGTTACATTGATTGTAATGGTCTCTCTAAGCACTGATTCCTCCAAAAGTATGTATTAATGAGTACTTTTTCACTTTTTGTATTTTTTTTCATGTATTGATGGGATTGAAATCCAAGCCTGGGATCAAAATGAAATTATTTTTTTGTTGTTGTTTCAATGATACATTTAATTTCTTTCACTCTCACGAAAGGCTTCATGGCCCAGGTGGAAAAGGCCTTTTTTGAAGAGGAAGAGGCAGGTAGGATGTAGGAGATTAACAGGGGAATCCACATTTGGGGAGTGAGGAACGAATGGAAGAAAGTGGCTATGAACTGGGGAGAAAGGCAAGAGGAAGAGAAGCTGGGGGCCAGGGGCACCTGTAGCCCTAGGGTGATGGCACAGAGCAGGCCCAAGGTCAGACTGCTGGGGCCAAATCCCAGCCTCACCACTTACTGACTCTGTAACGTTGGGGGAGTTACCCTTTCTACACTCTAGTTCCTCATTTATTAAATGGAGAAAATAATAGTAACAATAATAATATCTCCCTCATAGGATTGTTACATTACAGGAAATGGATTAAGTTGATATACATCAAGTACTTAGGGTGGAGTGGGGCACATAGTAAGCAACCAATGAATGTGAGCCATCATGATTGTTACTGTAGTTACAGTTCCTCTTACAGAAGGGACGCAGAGTCAGAGAAGGCAGCCTCTGCTTGGACGGGTGGTACTGCCGGAGCCTTCACAGACGCCTTTCTCCAGGAAATGTGCTCAGTATTATCAATCGTGCGTGTATTATCCTCACACAGTTTTTCCTCAATTATCATCTCTTTCTTCAATAAACCAAATTTATCTACGTTCCTGAAATTAACCCGTGGATGATTTGTTCACATTGCTGCTAATGACCATGACAGGAATCCCCCCTCCCCCGGCCAGCAAGGTATTGGTCAGATTTCATTACAGTTGTAAGCGAAAGCAGCAAAGATCTTGCTGGAGTATAATAAATAGTAGGATCCCCTTGACCCCTGACATTGCTCTTCAGGGCCACAGTCTTGCTGGTCCAGGCAGCCTGGAATAAATTGGTGCGAGGAAGCACCCAGACCCTTTAGAAGCCAGTGCAAAGTTTGATGAAGCTGCTGGTAGCACTGCAACGTAAGCCTTCCTAATAATAAGTCTAGGTCAAGGTTATTAAGTTGAGGAGTTTGGGTCCAAGGGAACAATATCACTGCAGTTATGATGAATTGTTTAAATATTGTTTTGATTGACATCATAATTATATACATTTATGGGTACAGTGCGCTGATTTGATATCTGTATACAATAAGGAATAATGAAATTAAGCTAATTAACATGTCTATCATCTCACTGTTTTTTTGTGCTGGATATTTGAAATTCAGTCTCTTGTTTTGAAAAATACAATACATTATGACTGACTATGTCACCCTAATGTGCAATAGATCTTGAAATGTATTCCTCCTGTCTCCCTGAAACTTTGTACCCCTTATAACAATTCCCCATTCCCTGCCTTACCCCACCCCCCAGCCTTTGGTGATACTCTGAATTATTGAAGAATGAAATGATCCATATAAGAACAATTTTAGATAAATGGATTTTGCAACTTTAGGTGCACACATCGACTGTTACTATAACCATTTAGTTAAGAAGATGAGTTGGCACTTGATTAAGGCTTTGCTGGACGTGAGTTTTGCATATAACACTGGTTGTTTGGTCGTACTGTATTTATGTTGTGTAAGTCATAGTTTCCTCCTTTTGAAAGTATGTGTTAAAAGCAGCCACCTCACAGGGAAACTGTAAGGACAGATGCTCGCAGTGGCAGATAGCACACAGCATTCTTTACATAGTGGGACATTGGAAACACAGTAAATGTCCAGTAACAGGTGAACGTTTGAATGAATTATGGGATAGCATATAATGTTCATTGTTAACAGTCATTCCCTCACTAACGTACAGATGATTACAGTCAGCTGAGATCCAAAATGATAAGGAAGACTTAATCTTAACCTTGTGAAATGGAAATAATCATAATAGCTCATATTATTAATATATGGTGCTTATATGCCAGACCTTATGTAACTCTTGTACATATTATGTGTTAAATCCTCACAACAACCCTAAGAGAGAGCCACTCTTGTCATCGCCTCTTAATACGTAAGACTACTGGGGCAAAATAAATGTAAGAAATAAGTCTAGCTATTAAGGGACCAGGCCAGAGTCAGGGTAACAGGATTGGGGGATTTGTGTGCAGTTAGGAAGTGGGGTACATGAAAGATGGCTCTTCCAAGTCTCACTGAGCTCTGTGATTTCCTAGATGAATGTAGAAAGATCTGGTTATGTTGCAGATGAATAAAACACACCATTATTAAGTTGTTGGCATAACAGCAGCTGGCCCAAAGTACAAGTGGAAACCGTCAGAGTGGAAAGCCCTTCAAGTATCAGGATTGGCAGCAGATGGTTCTGCACACCCATTATCCAGTTGCAGACCATTTTCTGCCTGCTCCACGCTGCCTGCCTGCTATTGAACACAAACTGTGACGTACTGAAGGAATCCAAGATAAATTTGTGAAACATCATGCCAGGCCCTTTCTAGTCCCAGTATCCCCTGGTGATCCAAGATTGGGGTCTAAAAAAATAGAGCAGAAAAGAGGAAAGGAAGCAGACACCAACTTGCCGCAGATATGCATAGAGGGAGGGAGATATTTTTGTTTAAAAGACAGACAGCTGAGAAACAGTTATTTGATCCCTGCTGCTTGAGGGACAGTAGGGGAAAAAAGGTATTTTTGTGATCACTCTTCAGCGTTCGCTATGCGGCATGGTTCATACAGTCACAACAAAAACCCAAGCTCTAATAATACATCGCAACCAACCACAGATCTGTTGCAAGCATCATGCACAGTAGTAACTAACATTCAGCTTCCTTTTGATTGCTTCCAGGCCTGTGACATTTAGATTGCAGAACATTTCTTCCAACCTCAGCAAATTCAGAGTCAACAGCGTACATCTGATAATCATGTGCTGACATAGAGACTGCAAAGAGTTGATGCCATGTGTCTGTCTCGCATCACATTAAGGCTAGGAGAGTAATAAGCCCTGCATTGGGCGTCCAAAGACGTGAGTTTTGGACTAAATTTAACCTTGTCCCCAAATAGCTGTGACCTCGAGCATGTCACTTAATCTCTCTGTGCCCTCTGGTTCATTTTCTGTGATACAGAGTTTTGTGTCTCCAGGACGGCTTTTAACTCCAGGATTCTGTGCTCAGTCATCAGGCTAATAATAGTTTCAAAAGGAAATTGTGCTTCTTACATTCCACTGAGGAAAATCAGAGAGCAGGAAGACCGAGAAAGTGGACATCCCAGACGCTTTTCTTATTTACCCCTCAACTGGGGCTGGCTCAGATAGCTCTCAGAGGAAGCCAGGCATAACTCTCCTAAAAGAAGTGAGAATGTGAACTTGCATTTGAACAATAGGAATGTCAAATGCCTCTGCACTGTTTTTATTTATAAAGTTAGCGCTATAGCATCATCACTATTGAAGTTAATCAGTCACAGCTTTATTGGGAAATACAAGCATGAATTTTTTTTTTTTTTTTTTTGAGGCAGAGCCTCAAGCTGTCACCCTGGATAGAGTGCTGTGGCATCACAGCTCACAGCAACCTCCAATTCCTGGGCTCAAGCGAGTCTCCTGCCTCTGCCTCCCAAGTAGCTGGGACCACAGGCCCTGCCACAACGCCCGGCCATTTTTTTTTTTTTGGTTGGCAGCTGTCATTGTTTGGCAGGCCCGGGCTGGATTCGAACCCGTCAGCTCAGGTGTACGTGGCTGGCACCTTAGCTCGTTGAGCCACAGGCGCCGAGCCATACAAAGTTTTTTTTTTTTTTTTTTTTTTGAGACAGAGCCTCAAGCTGTCACCCTGGATAGAGTGCTGTGGCATCACAGCTCACAGCAACCTCCAATTCCTGGGCTCAAGTGAGTCTCTTGCCTCAGCCACCCAAGTAGCTGGGACTACAGGCGCTC
>CAUYRH010020938.1:0-13527 GCA_963574655.1 Perodicticus potto | reverse complement strand
TAAGCCAGTTAAACCTTAGCTGATAAGGATAGTTTTACATAATAAGTGGTTATCAGTTAGTCCAATTTATCCATAGACCTTTAAGTACCAGGTGGTAAAAGGCCTGGGGTCAGGTTTAAGTCATATGTTTATTGATTAAGTCATAAGATTAAGTCATGTGCTTATTGATTAAGTTATGTGCCTATATAAGCCTTGTTGGAAGAAATAAATTTGCTGAAATGCCTGAGTGAGCGTCAGCCATTCCCTTTCAAATCAATCATTTCATCTGCGGTGCTGCCTCTGCATCATTGATCAGGAGGTCTGGGTGGCAGCAACACTGGTAGATGGTGGGAGGCCTAGGCCACCTAGCAGAGGTATTCCATGAGTAGTCACAGACTAAGGAGTGACTCTTTGGGAAATAACATGTGGTCCAGTTTGGCTGACGCCAAAAGTAAGGTGGGGAATTAACAAGAGTTGCAAAGGTAAGCAGAGGCAGATTCTGAAGAATTATCAGTAGCTTGGATGTTTTCATTTCAAGAGTTAATGGAGTTTTTTAAATGGTGTAGTAGAGAACAGAGGAAAGGGGAATGGGATTATAAACTGGTTGACCTTGTTTATGTAGATCCTTACAGAACTTCTCTAAACACCACCTTTCTCTTCCTTTTTAGCTTAGCTATAGTCTAGTTACTTGAGAAGCTCTTTGGGGAAAACAGAGGAGAAAATAATCCCTATTCAGGCAAAATCAGTTATTTCATTTCATGTTGGCATGGGTTTTTGTGGGGGCAGGGACTAGGGTAGATTTCTATATTTAGTCTTTGTTGCAGGGAAGGCAAAGACCACCTTCCATTAATACCATGAAGGACTGTAGCTATAGTAAATAGAAAACCCTAACAATCCTTGGTAATTATTGCAAGATAGATAAAGACTATCACTAGAAGGATTAGATCAAGTGGAAGGAATGACCTCTTATATCCATTTTCTGTTTTCCTAGTGTCTGACAGAGCTTTCTGATACTTGAAATGAATTGTTCTCCATAAAGCAATAGGAATTAAGCAAACTGAATGAAAAGAATAGCTCATTCTTTGCTGCAAAACTATCCTATTAATTAATAATTAAAATATTAATTATATTTCGTTTAGTATAGATTAAACTTATGGAGATTAACACACTAGTCAATTTACTTTCCTTTCTGTCAGAAATGATGTTTTTAAACTTCATACTGTCACGTTTATCTTTTTTTCAACTTTAAATTCCTCTCATCCTCTTTGAAGTTTCGAGAGAAGTTTTTGCTATCATACTTTAGAGTTCAGAAATATTCTTCCAAATCCCTGGTCAATTGTAATATCTAACAGGTAATAACATTTGCATAGGACTTTTATCATAGGAAGTTATTTTACCCTCAAAACCTTGTGATGTAGATGCTATCCTTATCATATCATGAGTTAGAAATGGAGGTTTTGTGAAGTTAATTATATCCATTTAGGATCTCATATTAAGTTAACTGCAGAGTTCAGAATCTAAATGCTGACTTCAGAGTCTGGATTCTTAAAATTCTCCTGGACTGATTGATTTATTTTTTGCTGAAGTAGCATACAGATGTAACTGACAGTGTTGGAAACAATGGATTTTTGCCATCAGAACCAAAGAGGAAGGAACAGCTTCTCCTTCCACTTGATCTAATCCTTCTAGTGATAGTCTTTATCTATCTTGTAATAATTACCAAGGATTGTTAGGGTTTTCTATTTACTATAGCTACAGTCCTTCATGATATTAATGGAAGGTGGTCTTTGCCTTCCCTGCAACAAAGACTAAATATAGAAATCTACCCCAGTCCCTGCCCCCACAAAAACCCATGCCAACATGAAATGAAATAACAGTCATTTTGTCTGAACAGGGATGATGAAGCAATGCTGACCACCTGTGCTTACTCAGGCAGAAAATTTACTGCAGAGATTTTTCTACTTTCTAACTAAAATAAATATTCGCAGGCCAAGCACAGTACACATCCACAGAGTGCATAGCTTCTAACCCAATGTCAGAATTCAGACTCACTTGTGTAATTACTGCTTTCTCTTTATGGGTGCTGGACTCTGCCTTTATACTTGCAAGGTCTTGGATCCCCTTGGGTATTTCTTAAATTAAATTGCATTTCTCATTTAAATTAAATTTCATTTAATTCAAGTAAACATTTTCTGAGCATATATGCTTTAAAAAAGATAAACTCTGCAAAGTGCTCCAGAGATGAAGAATTATATAAAAGAGAAGGCTTATCACAGCCTCTTGACTTATAGAAAACTACCATTTTAGCTTCCAGTCATGGCCCTGTACTTTTCTGACAAACCTGACCTGTTGTAATTATATTTCCATGTAGGAGTTTTGGTGATGATACCCTTGGAAAGATATTCTGCAGGTTTGATGCTGTCAGCTGGCATCAAAGTAAGTCTTTTCAGATGTTTTATGGGTCATATATCTTAAATGATATTAGTTTTATTAGTCTTATTAGATATTAGTCTATTACCAGTTTTAATAGAAATTATCTTAATGTCTAAAGAGCATCCTTTGACTTTAGTGAGGAAAGAAAGGGCTCTGGAAAGTATACAAATGAAAACGTTCTCCAATTTTTTGCTTTGGTCTGTCCTTCTTGACTTGTTAACTTAGGGATTCCCAAATACTTTTTATAGACCAATGTTGACTTGTGATTAAAGTATCAAAATCTTGGAAAAATGAGTAGAATGTGTTTATAAAATTTCTGTTAGGAAACTATGATGATCAATGACAGTCAATGACAATTTGAAAGGAAATAATTGCTTGACAAAATAAAGTTTTCAGTCCTTTGTAGATTAATTAAAACTTTGGGGGTGGGGTTTATTTCCTGGTCTATTATGTACAACTGTCTGGGCACTGCTCTTCCAGCTCATCAGAATATAAACTTACTGAATTGAACAGCTGTTTCCGCTCTAGAAAACAGAGGCCTAGACAGATGCTAATAGCAATTTTACAGCTTAGCAGACTTTAGTCTATTTCTTTCACACAGCATAATTACAGTCAGGAATACCACGAATGGAGATATTTCGTGGTCTTTGACTCCAGGTGGTGCCATTAATATGATAGCCTATTTTAGTCTGTGTTAACGCAATCCACGGAGTTATGCAGTACCAAGGTTTTCCAAACTTACATGATCGTCTTCACACTGTTGGGGCCACTACGGCCATGTTGTGACTTCCATACTGTGCATAGTTAACTGCTTCCTGCCCCAGAATCTGCTAGTTCCATCTTTGTACTTACTGTTGTCTTCTAGGGCCACTTTATTCCTATTACTCATTCAGACTTCAGGATTAGTTCACCAGTAAAAATACTCTGAGACTTTGTGGCCAAGAAAAGAAGATTTGGACTACAGTGTTAGTTGTAATGACCACACTGTGAATCTTGATGGAGGCAGAATGATGAGTGAAAATAAATTGGCCTAAGGAGTGCTAACTCAATGATGTTGGGCAAGATGCTTTCTACCTCCTTAAAGCTTTATTTTACTCAAATGCAGAATGAAGATAATAACATATTTGCTTTTCTTTTGTAAAGATTAAATGAGATAACGGATATAAAGTGTTTGATACAAGGTTGAGCACATATTTGCTAATTCACATTTACTGTTCAAAGATTGAAAGTTATCTTCTCATTGCTTTCATCTTGTGAAAGTTCGGTCACTTGATAGGGGAAGGATTGTTATGTCTTTTTGGAGGATTGACTCTTTTATCATTATGTAGCATCCCTCTCTGTTTCTGGTAATTTTATTTTCTCTGCAGTCTACTTTATCTGATATTAGTCTAGCTACATAGCTTGCTTTTGATTAGTGTTTTCCATCCATTTACTTTTAACCTACCAGTGTCAGCATATTTAAATGAGTTTCTTGTAAATAGTACATAGGCGAGTCATTTAAAAAAATCTATTGCGGTGCTTTCTGTATTTTTGTATTGAAGCCACTTACATTTTAATTGCTATCTTTAAGCTATTTATATTTAATTAAATTTTGATATTGTAGAAGTTAAGTCTGCTACTTTGTTTTATTTCTCTTTGTGTTTTCCTTCTCTCTTCACCCTTTTCCTAGTTTCCTATTAGTTACCTGAATAATTTTTAGTGTTACCTTTTGTCTTATTTGTAATTTACTTTTGAAAATTGTCATATACTCTTTGAAAATAGTTTTTTTAGGTTGCTCTAGTAATTCTCCTATATCCTCATTTAAAGATGTACTAATTTATATACTTAGTTCAAATCAGCATACTCCAGATCTGCTTTACATTCTCCTCCCATCTTATTGAGGTCTGGGGAGAGAAGAGTATACGTACATTGATACTTATAAGTCTTCTTCTCACGTAATTATGTAAACTATATAATTGAGGGTGTATTTTAAATTATAAAAATAATGTGCCATGGTAAAAAAAATGAAATTACTTACTCCTACTTATAATTTCCCATTTCTGTTTGATATTTTGGGGCATGTAAGATCATATGGAAATTCATTCCATTTTTTTAAATTTGATTTTTTATTTGATCTAAGAAGCTAGGCACTGAAAGATTTAATGACCAAACCATGAAAAGTCAGGAAACATAAGTATATCAAGAATGGAAGAAAAAGTATCCAATGTACTCAGCCCTACTATGAAACTAATTTATAGCTTTCATATGAAGGCTATAACCCAATTATAGCACAGGAATATGGGGAAAGGGGCAAGGGAGGGGAGGGGAGGAGAGAGGGAAGGTAATTGATGGGACCACACCTATGGTGTATCTTAGAAGGATACAGATGAAACTTACTGAATGCAGAATATAAAGGTCTTAACGCAATAACTATGAAAATGCCATGAATACTATGTTAACCAGTTTGATGAAAATATTTCAGATTGTGGCTCGGTGCCTGTGGCTCAACGGGCTAATGCGCCAGCCACGTACACCTGAGCTGGCGGGTTCCAATCCAGCCTGGGCCGCCAAACAACAATGGTGGCTACAACCTAATGGCCAGGCGTTGTGGCGGGCGCCCATAGTCCCAGCTACTTGGGAGGCGGAGGCAGGAGACTCGTTTAAACCCAGGAATTGGAGGTTGCTGTGAGCTATGATGCCACAGCACTTTATCCAAGGTGACAGCTTGAGGCTCTGTCTCAAAAAAAAAAAAAAAAAAAAAAAAAAGGAAAATATTTAAGATTGTATATGAAACCAGCACATAGTACCCTATGATTGCATTAATGTACACAGTTATGATTTAATTAAAAAAATTTCAGGAAACATAATTTATTTCCTCTAGATACAATCTATTTAGTGTCAGCAATAACCTCTCCTGAACTTTGTAGGAATTGTTTTCTTGCTTTCAAAAATGCTTTTGTCACCTATTTGTGTCTTAGTAAACATCGTTCAGTTATGCCTGTTTCTGCACTGAAGCATAAACAGAAGCATACATTTCAAACACGATTCAGTAGTCATTTTGGAAAAACCCTCTGGCATAATGCTTGGCATCTACCAGGAATTCCTCTCTTCTTCATATAATATAGACACATAGGGCATACGTAAATCGAGATTCTTAAACAAGAATATTTATAGTAAGAGTATTCACAATTGCTCCAAGTTGGAAGAAACTGGATAAATCAATTATGGTTGATTCATAAATTGGAACACTATATAGCAACAAAACTCAGCACAGCTACATCTACTTTATATTTCTGTGAATCAACTTTATCCATTTCTTATTAAGTTTATTAGCTTACGACTATGTACTGTGACATTTGGGGAGTTTCCTTGAACTAACATAAACTATAGAAATTTTTCAATTTGCATAGTGCATACTGAACAGTTCATGATGTTTATACTTACACAAATCTAAATGCTGTGTGACATTTGTTTCAGTTGAAAGAACAAAGCAAAGTAGAAAAACATGATGATGGGTCCATTGGCTCTCAACAGGTCAGCCCAGTGAAATCCCACCTGACATGTGGTATAATACCTTTGCAATAGGTCATTGGGAATTCTGGAAAACAAAATGAGGGCATAGATTACAATAGTAAGAAGAATTCAACTGAAAGAGAAAACACCAACCAATTGGGCATTATTTGGAGAGTACCTGGGACCAGTTGGGAATAAATTGTTTTAAAAATTTGTGATAGGGCATAAAAGCTGATGAAATGGTTTTGTAATATTTTTGTCTCTCTCACTCTTCCCCCCTCCCCATTTCTCTCTCCACCCCACTTCTTTTTTAACCATGAATAGTTGAGGAAAGAATGGAAAAGATTAAGGTTCCACCCATAGTTTCTCCAAGTTCCTATGGAGCACTATGCATTTGCAGCTGGTTTAGAGTAAGAAGATTTCACACAAAGTTTATGGACAATGATTTGATATTAAACCACAGCTCTCTTCAGTATCAGGCTATGACTAGTCCAACAGCAGTGTGTGTTTTCAGGATGATTTTATGTGACTAGGCATTGTTGTCTGCAGAGCTCTGATTTGGTACCTCCTCCAGGTCATTCTACCCATCATGGTGGAGATAGTAATAGCAGCTGTTTGTTCACCTGCTTTTGATGGCATTTGCTAAGTTTTTCAGGCATAAGTATCAGACTTAAACAGCAGCATACCAGGATTATAGGCACATCAGAGAATTTCAATTATGTTTCCAAGTGAGAATTTGGCTTTCAAACTCAAGCTTTTTGTACCTCTAAGTATAAAGTTGCTGCATTATAGAGTAATTGTGTCATTGTGTTTTCTGGAAGAGAGGAAACCCAGACTATTCCACAAAGATTTACAGAGGTGTCTACTAAGTGACATCCCAAAGACTGTCTGCCTGGCTTTATGTCCTCTATGTTTGTTGATGTAATGTTTACCCCACAGCCTACTTAACTGAGACATCTGTACCTAATCTAGATTCACTTAGTGTTCCTTTTCTGGAACCAAGTGTTTAACCGCAGTTTACTAATTCTGATAATTGTGGATAAACTTCTTGCAGTAACATGGACCAAGGGTACATAGATCCTTAGCATTTGGCAGTGCTGGATTTGAAGCCTATATGCCCCCATTAGCTGCTGAGTCCTCAGTTTTCCCATCTACAAAATGAGTGTATTGGACTAAATGTCTCCTACATCTAAATTGGTTAACTTAGACCTGAGCTTCTCTTTAGACATGATACCCTTTGCCCCTATGTGGGACAAGATAAGTTCTTGCATTCAGTCTAGAACTCCTTATTCTATAAAGATACCCTAAAGAGGAAAATATTATAATTTTCTGTCCCATCCTGTTCTGCCTAAACAATTAATTTCATAAAGATACAGCAAGTTTTGCACTAGAATCTCTACCATGAATGTTCACAAAGATAGGTAACATGGAAAATTCTTTTCTAATATATTTAAAATCAGATGTTAGGCCCATGGACCATGAAATTTGTGTCTGTGTGTGCACACATCTTTATTTTCATATTGAAAAACGGTTCAATGCTTTCATCAGTATTCTTATTGAAAGACTTAAGAAATTCTGATTTGAAGTTGTGACTTTTTTGCATATTAAAAGAGCACACATTAAAGTAAAATTTCTAAATTTCACTAATGTCCATTGAGCATGTGGATGTGCATGTTAAGCAAAGATCTTCCTAGGTTCTTCTGAAACTTCAGTGTCTTAATTTTAACAGAATGTCATAAGCAAACAACTTCCACAATTGCATTTACTGCCATCACTGTTGGTTTCTGTCTCCGTGCCTCTCCAGTTCTTCACCTCTTTATCCCCCTTTCCCACTGTTTCTTTTACCTTCTTTCTCCTTTTCCTCCTGTTCTCTTTCTTCTTTCTCTTCCAATTTTCTTTGTGTTCAAGTAGTTTTAAGGCAGATACCTTTTTTGCTACCATATTTTTAATCCCCAGTAGAGTTCCTGGCATATAGTAATTACTCAAAAAATGTTAATTAAATAAATATGTGAATGAAGCATCCAGGACTGGTGTTCTTATCATTTGGATTGTGAAGCAGTCAAGCTGGATTTAGAGACATGTGGAAAGTTTTCTTCAAGATGCATTCTGAGTGATCTTCAGGTTAGAAAAGTAAGGTTTGCTGAAAATCGTGAGTCTTCCCAAGTATGAGCAAGTCCTCTGGGTTTTGAAGTTCTTTTTGTAGTAGCCAGTTTCCAAGATAGGCACTAATAGTCTCGGTAGTCACACCCTTTAGAGTTTTCTTCCTGTTTGACTTAGTTGGACTGTGTGATCAGTAGCATTAAGCAGAAGCGATGGTATATCCTTCCAAGATTGACTTATAAAACAATACAAGCCTATATCTTGAGCTATCTCTCTCTCTCTCCCCCTCTGTCATCACTACTCATTTTATGGGAAGCTGTGTTATAAATATCCTGCAGAAATACTCAAGTTGAGGAATCAAAGCCTCTTGTTAACAGTCATGTGAATGAGGTAGAATAGACCCAGTTATGCCTTAGATGACACAGCCCCAGTTGACACCCAGATTAGAGCAGCCCATTTGTGTTATAAGCTGCCAATTTGGAGGTAGAAATAAATAACTAATATAATTGCTGAATGACAGCTTCAAGGGTTATACAGCTAATGAGCTGAAATTAGCTGAAGAATATCTACTTTTTTCTTTTGTTTATTAATACCCAGGTTGGGGCAGTTACAGATCTTACTACAGCTGAGTTTTGACCTTGAGGAAATAGCTTTTCTTTTTGGAATTTCTCTTTATCAAATGTACAGGGTGTCCTCAAAGTCATTCTAAAGTCATCATACACAGGAAAAATGGGACACTGTAGCTAAATGTACCTTTGTTTACAAAATATTCATTAAAAAATTTTTACAAAGAGGTGGCCAACACAGAGAATATTTTGTAAATATTTATAAAATTTTGTAAGGAATAGTTTGTAAACAAAAGTACATTTAGCTACAATTTCCCATTTTCCCTATGTATAGTGACTTTAGGGTTGATTTTTGTGACACTCTGTATAATGAAAAAATTGATAGTCTATGTAATTTTTATGCATAAAATTGAAAGTTCTCTGACTCCTATGTGTACCAGAGTTAAATTGTTCCTAAGGAGAATTTTTCTTTTCCTCTAATTCATTATAAATGTATTAACTTACCCACTAATACAGAATCTATTTCACTTGTAAACCAAGATATTCTGTTCCTCAGAGGTAGGCCTGTTTAATCACTTCTGTAACTATTATTCTAGGGTAACAAATCATATACATGAAATTTGGTGATTATTTCTTTAAAAACCTGACTTTCTGGAAAAGAGGAGTATATTCTCTAATGACTATTGCTTTCCTTGTTATGACTCTGAATCTTAAGGCTAGATTAGCTGTGCTTGAGAACTTCTGCTTGACAGTTTCATATGTTTTGCTGATATTTTTGACAGGCAGAATCATCTTGTTTAAAATAGGGTAAAGAAAAGAGGAGAAAAAAAGAGAGATTGGCACTGTATTGATTACAACATTTTATGAGTTTAGGTAGCGTGATTCTTTAACCCATCTATGGTATATCTTTATTCATATCTAAATTTATGTCTATCTATGGACATCTAGTCTATTCTTAAAAATTCTATATCATTATTATAATTGGGGGAGATTCTTCAAAACTTCAGTAGACAATCTTTGTTGCAAGAGTATTTGTTAATCCATACATTTAGGAGCCTTCACCCTAGTGAAGCATTCATCTACTACTTACAGATAAACAAATCAAATTGAACATATCTGGCAACACCATTTTTTTAAACTTGAAAAATCTTATCAATAAATGATATTGTTGTCATGGAATGTGTTCAGTGTAAATGTATCTTCTGCCAGCCATTCATTAGACTCTCACAAGGACAAGGGAAATTGAAACTGTCTTTCTAATGGGGCATAAATCTTAGAAATGATTTGAATTCATGGATTAAATGTCACGGATTGGAAGCATTTGCTGATTTATCTTGGATTTTAAAAGAAAAAACGTTTCTTTTAAATGTATGTTTAGTACATTTTCATATTCTGCATTGTAGTTTTCTAGAATGATATTCTTCAAAGAAATAATATGGCATGCAGATATTTTTCCTGTTAGAAGATTATTATTATTATTGCACTCTCTGCTAATTAACGGAGATGAAGACTATGAAGGTAAATGTTGATTTAGAATGCAGAGATTATGATTAAAAATTGTGGATTGAATTTCAGAAATATCAAACCGAATCTGTTAGAGAGTAGGTAAGTTAGTTATACTAGTGTGACCAAAGTAAAAATGAGAGTTTTTATGCAATTCCTTTAGTGTTCCTTTTCTCTACTTACTACTTGTAAGGAGGAAATTGTGACTACTTTCCTTAGTTGGAATAACTTTGGCAACTTTAACATGTCTTTCCTTTCCCAAGTTCAAATTAAAAGCCTTCTCTGAGGATCTCCATGCTGGTTTCCAGCATGGTTGTACTAATAATTTGCAGACCCACCAACAGTGTATAAGCATTCTTTTCTCTCTGCATCTATGCCAGCATGTACTTTTTTTTGACTTTTTAGTAATAGCTATTTTGACAGGGTTAAAGTGATATTTCATTGTGATTATAATTTGTGTTCCCCTGATTAGTGATATTGAGCGTTTTTAAAATATGTTTCTTGACCATTTACTTATCTTCTTTTGAAAAACTGTTCGTGTCTTTTACTTGCTTTTTAATAGAGTTGTTTGATTTTCTTGGTAATTTTTCTTGAATTCTTTGTAGATTCTGATATTAGCCCTTTATCAGATGTGTAGTTATTGAATATTTTCTTTCATTTTGTAGGTTGCCTATTTGTTCTGTTGATTATTACCTTTGCTGTGCAGAAGCATTTTAATTTAATTGAGTCCTATTTATTTATTTATTTTTGTCATTGTTGTAATTTAAGTCTTTTATTAGTCTTACCTTTCAACCAGTAATCCTAGTACTTACTATCTACCTCTAGGAAAAGAAGTCATTTTATCAAAAAGACATCTGCATTTGAATGTTTACTGCAGGACAATTCACTATTGCAAAGATGTGGATTTAATGTAAGTGCCTATAAATTCATGGGTGGATTAACAAAATGTGGTGTATATGGAGTATTACTCAGCCATAAAAAGGAGTGGATTAATGTTTTTTGCAGCAATTTGGATGGAACTGGAGACCATTATCCTAAGTGAAGTATCTCAGAAATGGAAAAACAAACACCACATGTACTCTCTAATAATTTAGAACACACATGGGAAGGACAGTGAGAAAAGTAAAAGTCACTGGAAATCAAGAAGGGGGAGAAGAGAGAAAAAGAGGAGCAAACACCTACTGAACAGGTAAAATGAAAGTGACAGACACACCAATAGCCCTGATTTAAGGGTTATAAAAGCAATCCATGTCCCAATCATTTCTACCTTTTTAATATTTTGAAATAGAAAAAAGCATCCTAGTAGGGCACTGGCCTCATATACCAGAGGTGGTGGGTTCAAACATGGCCCCAGCCAAAAAAAAACTGCAAAAAAAAAAAAATAATAATAATAAATAAGAAAAGAAAAGAAAAGAAAGAAAAAGAAAAAAGCATCCTATAACACAGAAGCTGGCCTTTCTTTCAGGGAATTGCTCTAGGTAGGCATGGCCTCCCATCCTTTAGTTGGGAATCTTCAACTCTCTCTGGGTCCCTCATCTTTTTGTATTGCTTCACGCTTTTATACCTGAGTCTCCCTTCCCTGAGTTGCCATAGACTGTTAACATTTTCTGATGTGTGACTTGGTTGTTGATCATGCTTTCTTTTACATAAGGATCTTTTTTATTTTTATTATTATTATTTTTTAAATACCACCCTCTTTGACTCTCATCTTGCAGCCTGAGGAAAAAATGGTGCCCCATCCATGCCTGACACATACCCAGACACTTTTTCTGAGCCAAAGGCCAGTGACCCTCCTCCATTATCACTTACATTATGGGATAGGCTCAGCTACTGTACTTTATTCTGTGGCCAGATGTCCATGGTGCCATTTTAAGGAAGACTTAAGCATGATACGCATTTCCTCATACAGTTAGAATTTTAGCAACTGTCCAAGTCTTGCTTGTAACATATTGTCAAGGCTGTTAGTTTTTATAATATAGTCTTAGGCTCATGAAGTTAGATGCTCTGTAGGGTTGTAAAGAAAAGAGGTAGATTGTGTCTAAAATTGGTTGTAAAAGACCACATTGAGCTATATGATACCTGTCATTTTGGCCAGGTTTTCATGGTGAATTGGGATATAATCATCTCTCTGCCCTTCCACAGATTACTCAAGCTCTGATGCTTCTGGGGGAAGTGGTTCCATTTCAAGTAATACTCTTAATTTTCCTAGAGTATCTTAACTTTCACATATATGAGCCATTGATAACAATGATATTGTTCTATTTGCCTCTACAAAGAAGGGCGTGATTCTGATCTCTATCTTCACCAATTCAGAATGGCTCAAGTAAGTCAGGCTTATAATTGCTGGCTCTCATCTTTCAATGGGGGAAATATTTGTTTTCATTTTTTATTTATTTTTTATTTTTATTTTTATTAAATCACAGCTGTGTACATTAGTGCAATCAAGGGGTACAATGTGCTGGCTTCATATACAATCTGAAGTATTTCCATCAAACTGTTTAACATACCCTTCACGGCATTTTCTTAGTTATTGTATGAAGACATTTGTTCTGCATTTAGTAAATTTCATCCATACCCTTCTAAGATGCACCATAGGTGTAGCCCCACCAGTTACCCTCTTTCCACCCCCCCCTTAACATATTCTTATGCTATAGATGGGTTCATATGAAACCTTTAAATTAGCTTCATAGTAGGGCCGAGTACATTGGATAAATTTTCTTCCATTCTTGAGATACTTTGCTAAGAAGAATATGTTCCAGCTCCATCCATGTAAACATGAAGGAGGTAAAGTCTCCATCTTTCTTTAAGGCTACATACTATTCTATGGTATACATGTACCACAATTTATTAATCCATTCGTGGGTCAATGGGCAATTGGGCTTCTTCCATGACTTAGCAATTATGAATTGGACTGCAATAAACATTCTGTTACAGATGTCTTTGTTATAATGTGTTTTTTGGTCTTCTGGGTATATACCTAGTAAAGGAATTATAGGGTCGAAAGGAAGGTCTATTTTTAGATCTCCAAGTACCCTACAAACATCCTTCCAAAAGGAACGTATTAATGTGCATTCCCACCAGCAGTGTAGAAGTGTTCCCTTTTCTCCACATCCATGCCAACATCTCTGGTTTTGGGATTTTTTCATGTGGGCTAATCTTGCTGGAGTTAGGTGATATCTCAAAGTAGTTTTGATTTGCATTTCTCTGATGATTAAGGATGGTGAGCATTTTTAAATGTGCCTGTAGGCCGTGTGCCTGTCTTCTTTGGAGAAGTTTCTCTTATGTCTTTTGCCCAGCCTGAGATAGGATCACTTGTTCTTTTCTTGCTAATATGTTTGAGTTCTCTGTGGATTCTGGTTATTAAACCTTTGTCAGAGGCATAACTTGCAAATATTTTCTCCCATTCTGAGGGCTGTCTGCTTGCTATACTTACTATGTTCTTGGCTGTACAGAA
>CAUYRH010020937.1:0-68423 GCA_963574655.1 Perodicticus potto | reverse complement strand
AATACGTTCCTTTTGGAAGGATGTTTGGAGAATACTTAGAGATCTAAAAATTGACCTGCCATTCGATCCTATAATTCCTTTACTAGGTATATACCCAGAAGTCCAAAAATCACATTATAACAAAGACATCTGTACCAGAATGTTCATTGCAGCCCAATTCATAATTGCTAAGTCATGGAAGAAAACCAATTCCCAATCCATGAATGGATTAATAAATTGTGGTACATGTATACCATGGAATATTATGCAACCTTAAAGAAAGATGGAGACTTTACCTCTTTCATGTTTACACGGATGGAGCTGGAACATGTTCTTCTTAGCAAAATATCTCAAGAATGGAAGAAAAAGTATCCAATGTACTCAGCCCTACTATTAAGCTAATTTATAGCTTTCATATGAAGGGTATAACCCAACTGTAGCACAAGAATATGGGGAAAGGGGCAAGGGAGGGGAAGCGAGGTGTGAGGTGGGGGTGGAGGGAGGGTAATTGGTGGGGCCACACCTATGGTGCATCTTAGAAGGGTACAGGCAAACCTTACTAAATGCAGAATACAAATGTTTTCTTATAATAACGGAGAAAATGCCAGAAAGGCTATGTTAATTAGTTTGATGAAAATAGTTCAGATTGTATATGAAACCAGCACATTGTATCCCTTGATTGCACTATTGTACACAGCTATGATTTAATAATAAAGACAATAAAAAAAGAGATCTCACTTCAGTTCTGCTGTGGACGTTAAATAAAAGTGAACACAACCCCTCACTTGAGCTTCCCTACCCTCTGCATTTATGAAGGGAGTTGGGATATGGGAGTCAGGTCCAGAAAGCAGATAGATGCTGATGGCCTCCTATTAGACAGCCTGTCTTAACAAAGCAAAATAAATTAACACCCTCTCATTGAAATAGTGGGAAGGGAAATCCTGAGATGTTTCTAGGATTGTTGGAATGATAAATTCAAATAAATTCAAATGATAAATTCAAATGAATTACCCTAAATCGTTATTACTTACATAACATATGTGAGATTTCATGGCTTTTTTGATAATAGCTAAAGTTGCCTTTTTGTTTTTCTCTAATAAAAACAAAGAACTTGATTGATGTATTTCATATGACCTCAGTTCTCATAACCAAATTTTCCAGAGTATTTTAAGATCTTCTGTCTCAAATTCTTCAGCAATTTGATTTCTAAAAAGAATCCATAGTTAGGAAACAGTTAGGAAACATACCATCTGGCCAAATAGAGATTAGGATAATTCTTCACCTGGAAAAAGTAATGTCTAATTAAATATTCGATTATTTCCCCCCTCTAAAGGAGTCATATCCTAGTAAGAGTTTAGCAATATGAACCAATAGGAAGCTCATGGAAAAAAAATATCCATTTTTCTTTTTCAGAGACAAGTTAAGTGCTTCAATACGGTACGTTTTGGAAGTGACCAGCCTGTCTCCACAGAGAGGCTCCTTATACGGTGGAACTGAAATCACTGTAATGGGTTTGGGGTTCAGCACGATACCAGCTGAGAATACCGTGCTTTTAGGTAAAAGCTGCCTCCCACAGGAGGGCTGTTGCCCTTTTTCTTAAGATGAAGGATTTGCTACAGATGCTGAGTTATTACACAAATATTCTCAATCAGGGAAGCTTTAATGTTTTATTAGTGTAAAAAAGGTTACGTGTATTTGGTGAAGGTGGTAAAGAGAAACTGAATACCTGCTTTTGATTTCAATAAATAATGATCATGCATTGAATGTATATGGAATACCTGAAAAGGAGGGAGTCTGTTCAGAAAATAATTAGTGCTCACACCTGATTACTATTAGAAAAAAATGTATTGGCCGGGTGCAATGGCTCACACCTGTAATCCTAGCATTCTGGGAGGCCAAGGTGGGTGGATAGCTTTAGCTCACGGGTTCGAGACCAGCCTGAACAAAAAGAGAGACCCTGTCTCTACTAAACATAGAAAAAACTGAGGCAAGAGGATGGCCTGAGCCTGAGTTGGAGGTTGCTGTGAGCTATGACTCCATGGTACTCTACCCAGGGTGACAGCTTGAGTCTCTGCCTCAAAACAAACAAACAAACAAACAAACAAAAAAGTACCAAAGCTACAAATATACAGGGTGGCCATAAAGTTCATATGCAATTTAAAATAGTTGTCTAGACAAAATTGCACCCGAACTTCATGGCCACCCTGTATAAGCCAGAACTTTTGCAGGGCCTTCGCTGTTTGCTAATTATGCTTTTGTCTGTAGTTTACAAAAAATATTTGAGGAAGTGTTTTTCTCTTTTTATTTCCCATCTTTGTCTTTTCTAGGATCCTTCCCTTGCAATGTTACATCATCATCTGAAAAGGTCATAAAGTGTATTCTTCATTCAACAGGGAATGTATTCAGGATTACCAATAATGGGGAAGACTCAGGTATCAACCAACACTTATATTAAATATATGATGAATAATGAAAGCACTTTACTCTGGAATTAATTTGATTTTTATTTATTTTATACTTCAAGTTATTCAAAGAATAATTATTGCTAATTTTTTCTTTTTATAATTTGTCGGTAGTATCTGTTTGACATTGAGGGTGCATTGGTAGTAGACTTGAGTCTAGATGGCTAGACTTTACAATTTCCACCTTTAGGAAATGCCATTTAGTTTTGTGGTAGTACAGAACCTCCTGAATTACTGTCATTTCTTTTCAGTCATAGGTTTCCAAACGAATTTTCAAATTGAAATTATATTTATTTTTACATGCTTCTGTGCTTCAGAAAATTATTATGCTTGAAGAGTTGATTATAGCTTTTAGAAATATTCTGTGTAATATTTCTGAACAACTTATTTCCTGAGTCTTAGACACTTTTTTTTCAAATTGTCACTTGTTCATCACTCTTGGAGTTGTGTGACTTATTTTTTCCTCATTATCTTGCTTTCCATTATTGTTGTTGAGTGTTTAAATTACGTACATAATAAAGTTTTACATTTTTAATTAAATAGTTGTTTTTACTAATGACTGTACAGAAATATGCAATATTGTCAAGGATAATTATTAAGAACTATTTACTCCTTTTCCTTTTTTTTTTTCTTTAAATATGATTCAATTCTCTCTCCCAGTACATGGATTAGGTTATGCCTGGTCACCCTCAGTCTTAAACGTGTCTGTGGGAGACACAGTGACGTGGCGCTGGAAAACACATCCATTTCTTAGGGGGATAGGATATCGAGTTTTCTCCGTCTCCAGTCCTGGAAGTGTAATATATGATGGCAAAGGATTTACTAGTGGAAGAAAGAAATCTACACTGGGTGAGTTTCTCCTTTATTGAATTTTGCATCATGCCTCTTTTTCCTAGATATAATAAAATGATAATTTGTTTAGATTTAATACATAGTACTTTTGCACTCATAATAAATACAAAGGCACAAGGTGATTTTATTGGTATTTCATTTCAGCAGAACTGTTGTTAATGAGTGTGAGAAGTTATTTTATATGTAATACAATGAGTTCTGATATCAGAAATATCTTTATTGATCCTGTGATAATTGACTAAATGAAAAACATTGAAACAATAACACACAATGAAAATATGCCAAACCCATCCGGTAGCAAGAAAGGAAGTCCTGTTGCTTGGAATCAGCTTTAAAGTTAGTGTTTCTTACTGGGCAGTCAGTGTAAAGTGTGTCTTTTAGATTTCCTATTTGGTTCTATACATGTAACATCTGAACTTTTCACTCATAAACAAAAACTCGGATTGGGGGGATTTTTTATTTATTCTACGTTGAGTTTTTCTTTACATTTTGAAGCATTTTGCTCAACTTGCCATGGTTTCCTAGAAAATTAATGTTGGATCTTGTCTTTATGGAATGCAATTTCATTATACAAGGTAGCTTTTTTATAGCCAGTGAATCATTTCCTTAATACTTTCCATTGAAATATCATAAACATGAAAAATAAGGAATCTGTCATCTGCATGTGTATTTAAATGATCATTTCAAGTTTTCTCACCCCCTTTTCAAAGGTGGGTTAATTGCTTGTATTTATTATGTGCAATCTCATTTTATGGCAGGTTCATTTTCTTACCAATTTACTTCACCTGGAATCCATTATTATAGCAGCGGGTATGTTGATGAAGCTAACTCCATTTTTCTCCAAGGAGTCGTTAATGTTTTACCAGCTGAATCCAGGCACATTCCCCTACACCTGTTTGTGGGTAGCACAGAAGCCACATATGCTCAGGGTAAGCTGGTTTAAGAAGGAAAATCTGTTACACACATGACCCTGGGTTTGTGTGATCTTTCTGGAGTAGAAGGCAGATGACAGGGTCTAACTGTACTTCTCTTTCTTACTAGCCACATGACCTTGAATAGATTTGGGCTTCTCTGAGGCTAGAATTTATTCTTTAAAATGGGGATTATGGTAATGTCTTCATGCCTGTCTCTTAGAAGCCCTGTATGCCTCAAATGAGGTATAATATGAAAGAGTTGTGACATTCTGTCTGTGCCTGAGAATATATTAAAATGTAAGGTGATGTTATCGTTTTTTTCCCTGAGGGCTTTAGCCTTAGACAAATTGAAAAATAACTATGTTTTATATTCACTTTTCTCTGTTTACTGTACCACCTTCGTCCAAGTTTTTAATACTTTTGTACCTCCTGAGACCCTCTTGTCATTAAAATATACATATATGTACTAGAATTTAAACTATCATCATCAAAATAAAGAGAAACACAACTTGAAAACAGTTCTCCTTTAGAATATTATTCATGACTTATAGGCAGTTCTTTTTGTCTAAAGCAGAACCTGAGAATTTGCACTTGGGAAGCTCTGTGGAAGGCTGCCTAGCAACAGAACCCCTGTGTGGCCGGAATAATACAGAGGTTAAAAATTCAAACAGATTGTTATTTGAGCTTTCGAGTTGTTTTTCACCATTGATAAGCAAAATTACTCCATCCACTGGGACAGTAAATGAATTGATAACTATTACTGGACATGGCTTCAGTAATCTCACATGTGCCAATAAGGTAAGAAGAATGTAAAGATCTCCTTTGTACTTACATTTTCCCAATAAAAATATTTTGACCATAACCTTGTAATCTATTTTTACCACTTTTATTGAGGTATAAGTCACATAGCATATAATTCACCCACTTAAACAGCATAATTCAATAACTTTTAGCATATTCAGAGTTGTGCATCTATCACTGCAATCCATTTTAAGATATTTTCATTACCCCCCAAAATAAACCCCAGAACTCTTAGCTATTACATCCAATGCCTTTATTCATTCCAGCCCAAGGCAATCTCAAATATAATTCCTGTCTCTATAGATTGCCTATTCTAAACATTCCTTATAAAAAGAATCATATAAGTGATCCTTTGTGACCAGCTTTTTTTCACCTAGTATAATGTATTCAAGTTTCTCCCAAATTGTACCATGATCATTTCTTTTTTTATGACCTAATAATATTCTACTATATGAATGACCACGTTTTATTTATCCATTCTTCAGTTGATAGACAATTGGGTTGTTTTCACCTTTTGGCTACCTTGAATAACGTAGCAGTGAACTTTCATGTACAATTATAATTTAATCTTATGGTTGTTCCATGATATGCTTTAATCAGGCCCTGAACTTAATTTTAAGAAAAAATATTGTACCAGATTAGATTTCTAAATTTATAGATGTTGCTGATATAAAACTTAAGTTTATACTCGAGTAATACATTGACTTGTTTTATTTCCTATTCATTCTACTTTCAGGTTACAATTGGCAGCTACCCCTGTATTGTAGAAGAAAGTAGTGACAATTCTATTATTTGTCATGTTGACCCTCAAAACTCAATGGATGTTGGCATCAGAGAAATTGTCACTTTGACAGTCCACAACCTCGGCAATGCTATCAACATACTGTCCGATGAATTTTATAGACGCTTTGTACTTTTGCCAAACATCGACACAGTGTTGCCAAATGCAGGATCAACTACAGGAATGACAAGGGTGACTATTAAAGGCTCTGGATTCGCAGTTTCTCCTGCAGGTGTGGAAGTCCTTATGGGCCGTTTCCCATGTCAAGTTCTGTCAGTGAATTACACAGCCATTGAATGTGAAACATCCCCGGCTCCTCAACATCTTGTGGTTATAGATCTTCTAATACATGGTGTGCCTGCCCGGTGTCAGGGGAACTGCAGCTTTTCATATTTAGAAAGCATCACTCCTTATATAACCAGAATCTTCCCGGACACTATCAAAGGATCTGTGAAAGTTCTTATTGAAGGAGAAGGTTTTGGGACTGAGTTGGAGGAAATTTCTGTTTTCATTGGAAATCAACAGTTCCAAGCAATTGATGTTCAGGAACAGAACATCACCATTTTCGTGACTCCTCTCCCAGCTGGACTTCATTCTGTCCGTGTTGTGGTGGGAACTAAAGGCTTGGCTCTGGGAAGCCTGACCGTCAGCAGCCCGGCAGAAGCATCTGTCTCACCAACTTCTGGAAGCATTGGTGGTGGAACTACTTTGATAATCACGGGAAACGGCTTCTCTCCAGGCAGTACCACCATCACTATTGGGGATGACCTTTGTCAAATTACTTCTGTCAATTCCAGTGAAGTCTGCTGCCGCACCCCAGCAGGGACAGCTGGAATGGTCGCTGTTAAAATCTTTGTTAATGCAGTTGCTTATTCACCTTTGTCATTTACATATGCCCTGGGAGACACTCCATTTCTCAGCGGAATCGTCCCCAGCAGAGGTATCTGCCAATATCTGCCTTTTTATTCTCTTGCTTTCTTATTATCAGTAATATTCATTAGGATAGAATTGGAATGTTTGTAAATAATTATTAAGATGTATTTCTAGGTGATCTCACTTCATCCAATTAACACATGGGATTCAAGTTGTGTGCAGTGTCTATGTTATGATTACCTTTCACATATTGAAGGGATAAAATTTTTAGCCAAATTTCAACTTACATTTGGGAACAACATCCTCATTAAATTGACCTAAATTTCAAATGAGGAAAAAAATAGGTGAATATGTATGTCACAATAATGCTTTATTAAACTAATTAGAATGGAAATGCTTTTAATAAAAATTACAGAGTATCAAATAAATGTATTCTAATGCCACTGGCTAGAAAGAGTTAATGTATTCATAGATGTCCCCATACTGAGAGAGTTGGTATTTGTAATCTTTGCAAATAATGGCATATGTTGCTTATTTCCATGGACCATCTCTCTTCACATCTCTCTTTGAATGTCTCTTTCCAAACAATGTGTTTGAGGGTATAAGAGGCTTGTAGACAAGTGGGAGCTGAGCTGTTTTATTTACTGAAGACAGGAAAAAGATTACACTTAGAATAATAAACACTGTTCCTTTTGAAAGGTGAAACGTCAAACGCAATTAAAATTTTAAGGTCTATGAAACATTATAGATTGTATCTTAAAACTCTTCCCAGCATAAAATATCTCATTAGTATTCTTCTGTAAAATAATGGTGTATTTTTAAATAATCCTCTCTGTGGTCAATTATGTAGCCATTTTTATTATTGGCACTTGAATTTAAATCAAACTACTTGAGGACTCTGCATTTGTAACATGGTGATTAGTTTTCATTTAAAACTTAAATATAGGGATATTTATTTGAATGACCCATGAAAAATTCCATATGTTTAATGCCCTCAAGGCATATTTGGCAAAAGAAAGAGAAGGGAATAGACATTGAAATATTTTGTTCTATGTACACTCATTTAAGGAATCAACACACATTCACCTATAAGTCTTTCAATTAATTCCTTTTTCATGCATTTGCTATCTTATATTTCTTTACATATAATAATTTAAGTAATACTGTTAAAATATTTGAATCAAGAAAAATGCAGTCTATTCTCATAGAGTAAGTATCATCCTTAAAATATATTCTCACCCATCCTGCTCAAACCTAACTCTAGATCCACTCTTTTCTCTCCTTTCTTCTCTACTAGCCTGGCTAGTAACTTACAACTCAGAAGAATGGACAGGACTGGAAAATAATAAACATTGAGATAAATCACTGTTAGTTAATATATTATAATTAAGGTGTAATATATGACACAGAATATATTGTTAATTTCTAATATGTTTTAAAACACTTGGGTATCCTTTTACTTACATAAATCTTGTACAAATAAAAAAGTAGACTTTTAAATGCATGTGCAAATATTGAAATTGAGATATGTTTATATCTATTTTTTTAAGGTCCTCCGGGAACTAAAATTGAGATTGCTGGATCTAACTTTGGTATTGAGATCTCAGAAATTGCAGTGATGATAAATAACAGCCACTGTAATGTAACCATGGTGAATGATAGTGTGTTGCAGTGCGTCGTTGGAGATCATGCTGGTGGCACTTTCCCTGTTACGATGCATCGTAAGACAAAAGGCTCTGCTGTGTCCACAGTTGTATTTGAATATCCACTTAATATTCAAAATATTCATCCAAGCCAAGGTAGTCATGAATATGCAAAAACCTACGAATATTTTATTCTTTCAGTATACATACATTTACTTAGAAAAAAATACGTTCCTCAGCCATTGATAAAATTCCTAGTTCTTCTAACACATTACAAATATTTTTTCTCTATGAATTAAAAAATAACCAAGAGTATTAATCATTTCAAAAATTAAATTTCAAGGTATAATTACTTATATTTCTTTTAGTGCTGTATAATTTATTTAAAATGTACTCTTCCTGAAGATGACCGATCTTACGTATTTTTTAAAGCATATTTAGACACCACTGTCTTGTAATTCTTTCTATATAAACTAGCATCTTTTTAATAGTTGAAAATAATTTTAATAATTAAAGGCCTTAAGAAAGTATACTGTACAAGTACTCAATGAAAATAATAATTTTACATGTATGTTTTGACTACATTGAAATTCCTTGTGACATCTTTTTTAAATAAAAGATTTATTATTTTCATAAATATTTTAGTTCCTAGTAACAATTTAAATAAATTACCAGATATGACATTTAGCAGTGAAGATTTTAAAACACTGCAATCAAAAGAGATTCTGTTGTATAATCTTAATAACAGAGTATAACTTCGTTTCTAAGAACCTTTTCACTTACTATAACTTTCACGTTAGATTTTAGAATGACGTTAAACAAATATGTACACAGAAAAGGTTTTCTTTCAATTGGCTTTGTTCCTTCCTTTTGTTTATCTTCACTAGGGAGCTTCGGTGGTGGTCAAACAATGACTGTGGCAGGCACTGGGTTTAATCCACAGAACTCTGTTATATTAGTGTGTGGCTCAGAATGTTCCATTGATAGGCTTAGATCCGACTACACAACATTATTATGTGAAATTCCGCCTAATAATGGTAAGTTGTCAGAAAAAAGAATAGTAACCTTGGAGAAATGGTTAATTTTATAGAGACCACAGTCTGAATTTCTTTGTCAACTTGTTGGGTTCTTTGGGGGTAATTAAATGATCACTTTATGACTGCTCTATTTTTAAGCAATTTCTTCAGACTTTTATTTTCTGGCTTTATAAGTCTTTCCATATTCATATGATTTGGGTTAGATAGAATTGTTTAAAATAAATTACAATTTTTCAGTTTCTAACGAGCTGTTGAGCGTGCCAAATGGAGACATTTTGAGCTCCCGTTAGGTACTGGGCTTCCCTTAAAGACAGAATAATGTCCAGCCAGAAGTCTGAACCCTGCTAGTGTTTTGCCAGGATTGAAATTGCAGCTGAGTGTCTTTGGCAGATTTTTAAAACTCTCTGTGCCTCAGTTTCTTCATCTATAAAGTGAGATGAATCACAATAGCCTACCTTATAAGACTATTGTGAGGACTAGTAAATTAACATAGGTAAAGTGGGTGGAATGATATTTAGAACACGATATGCTAATTTGTTATTATTATTACTCCTTTTTCTTTTTAGTTAGTGGTTAAAAACCTGGGCTCCAAGGAGCCTCCGGATCTCTATTTTGCCATTTGCTGCGCAGTCCAAGCTAAGTAACTTAACTCCCTCTGGGCTTTAGTTTCTTTATCTGCTAAATGGAGATTTTATTAACTCCAGCTCAGCAGAGATTGTGAAGTTTAAATATCTGGCACTTTAGATGTCAAATTTTGGTCAGCATTTAACAAAATTTCAGAAAGTATTTAAGCAATATGACTATTCCCGGTGAATAAAGGATATGTTTGATGTGCTCCTGTTTTAAAAACCATGAACACTGTTTGTGAAGCTTTTCTAAGTGTGCTGTATTTTTGTTTCTTTGTCTGACTTCTTGAAGAATGTTGAAGAAAATAACAGGGCTTATCATTTCAACACCAGAGTCTGTATCCTAATAAAAAATATGTGGCAAAGCTGTTGAGATGCAGGGAGATTTCAGGTTGTCTCCACCGGGCTCTGTCTTCCTGCCGTGCTTCCCTCAGGCTCCTGCAGCTCTGACTCTTACCCACCTTCAGCTCATTACTTGCTGTTGTCAGCCTGCTGGCCTTTAGTGCTTCTTCCATCCTTCCTGTTCTCATTTGCAATGCTGGATCCTCTAGAATTGGAAAAATAAGCAGGCAGGTTTGTAGAATTCTCTACACTAAGTCTCTGAGGGAGGAAGGGTTTTTTTCCCCTGTCGATCAATGCATGAATTTTGTGATGTTTTTGTCTGTTGCTGGAGGTCTTACCACTCCACCTCTACCCTGTATATATTGGACAGGGATTGTGGGAGAAGGAAGATGTCATAGAAAACGTTTGGGGGGGTCTGGAAATGCCTAAGGGGACCAGATGTCCAGAACTGCACTCTGTTTGATCCTCTTCTCATAGGCAGGGGTCCTGAGCTGGCCTGTGAAGTGAGTGTGGCCAATGGGAAGGATTTGTCACGATCTCCCGCTCCGTTTACCTACATGGTGTCACTGACTCCGCTCATCACTGCAGTGTCTCCCAAGAGAGGCAGCACAGCCGGGGGCACCAGGCTGACAATCGTGGGATCAGGGTTCAGGTACTGTCGTCACACACACGTGGGTCAGTGCAATTTCCAGACGCAAGCTGTTCCCCCTGCTTTCTCCTGTGCCAGCCCAGCGCTAAAACATAGTCATGCAAAGGGTCCCCATTTGCTTGTAAGTCCTACTCGGGCACAACATAGAACAAATAGCCAACACTTATTTAGTACTGATCTATGCCAGGCACCTTCCTCCATGCAGAAACTTCCTGCCTTCATGAAATGTTTTTACCTCATTTTATGGTTAGAAGACTGGGATTAGACAAGTTCAATAACTTGCCCCAAATCCTGGTAAGTGGCATCACAATATAAAGCACATTGTTATCCTTTCCCAGCCTTTTGTCTCCAACCTTGATCTGCTTTAGTGGGTCAAAGAAACATCTTTCCATGTGTCAGGTACCTTTGTCCTAAACCTACTCATCCTTGGGCTCAAATTGGTGTATTTCATCGTCATTATCCAGGTGAATCAAAGCGACTACAAAACACTGAATCACGCAAACAGTAGAAGGCCATTTAAAATCCTCAAGTTGTTATATTACTTTGGTAATTATTTTTACATGGACACTAAGTGCTGAGGTCCACGGATGTGGTGAAAATGTCACGTGAACAAAATGATCCTTGTCGGACTCTTACAAACGTGCCTGTTTGGTGACCAGCATAGACTCTCTCACTATATAAAATTCAGATAGTTTTTCCTCCAACACCAGAACACTTGCTCGTTTGTACAAATCTATTCCCTGGCCTCTTAATCTTTCTGTTTACTTTTTTCTCAAAGGAATATTTTGAAATCTTAATACCGGAAAAAGTGTCAGCCTGTACTTCATAGATCAAAGTATAAGATCGTTATTTTTGCAGTAATGCATAGGAAGAAAGGGACTCGATGTGTGACCTAGAAATTGCCGAAAGCCATAAATGTTTTGTTTTTCTACTTTTTTCTTTCCAGTGAAAACATGGAGGCTGTTAACATCACCATAGCGGAAGCCAAATGTGATGTTGAGTATTCCAACAGGACGCACATCGTCTGCCTCACAAACGGCTACACTCCCTCAGGATGGGCTCTAGTTCATGTCTACATCAGAAGCATTGGCAGGGCCCGACCGGTAATCGTGCTCTTTGGTATAGTGATTATAGCAATAAAAAAGCTAGCATTATGGGAGGTGGATTAATTGGTAATAGATGCTTTACTTTAATGTAAGTAAGCCTCCAAAAATAATTTAACTAGAACGATGATAAATGTAAAGTAGCTTACATTTTTATTTCGTATTACTAAAATCTTTATTATTCTTGATGTTTCATCATTTTGGGTTGTGGGGTAACCAGTTATGGACTTTTTGCTTGATTGTTATTGGGAAACAAACAAAGAGGCAGCTATAAGGTTATATTTTATTATCAATAAAAATGTTTATTGTTTAGATTTCCTTTTCTTTTTTTGAGAACTTAAATGAGGCATTCTGATACATTCTCTAAATTTAAAAGTTTCTCGTGTTCCATTGCAGGATAATGCTGACTTTCTATATGTTGATGTGTGGTCTTCCAATCTCTCATGGGGAGGAAAATCCCCCCCAGAAGAAGGATCACTTGTTGTTATCACGAAAGGACAGACAATTTTACTGGATCAAAGCACACCTGTTCTGAAAATGTTGCTCATTCAGGGTAAACTTCTAAAAATCAGTTTAATTCGACTATGCCCATGGACTAGTTCTGTGAAATTAATTTAATCAAAATTTGTGATTATGAATATCCATAGTTACATCATGTTTTTAATACAGAGGATAGTACTGAGTTTTCTAAGTTGAGTTTTATAATCCATTGTAGTTATGATGTTATTTAGTTTATGGCAACCAGGACTTTTTAATGAAATAAAATAGGACCTATAAGAATGGACTGCATGCATATGGGTATCTTTTCAAACTAAATGTTATTTTATCAATCTTTTGTTTCAATTAACAGTGGGGGTGTGTGTGAGCAAGCCCACACACTTTCACTAAATCACAGCAATACGATGTGTTTTCCATTTTGAAAAACATTTCTGTAGGGAGGGGGTCCCAGGCATTATATATAAAAATCATAGAGTTTTATGAAATTCTATCTTAACAGAGCCCCCTTGGAACACAGGTTATGATTTTCACCTTTGCCTGTGAGTCTGCTTTCCCTGGTTACCTGGGGCTCCTCCTCCTCCTGGATACTCTGTTTCTACTATAGAAAACTACCCTAGCGGCCACTGTTACATTAGCACATAAAAGAATCCTTAATTAGCAAGAGTAAAGTGCCTGGGGTTTTAGTGCATCAACTTTGCCAGGATGGTTTTAGTGATTGGAAGACTTCTGTGTTATTATTTTTTTAACTTTTAGGATAACAGCAATATTTTAGTTATTTAAAGTTATTAAATATTGGAGCTTTGGACAAGCAAAGTCTTACTGCTTCTGAAGTTGTATCGGTCTCATAAAAATATATGTCTGAGTATTTTTGAATAATGGTGATCAAGCTACCGCTGTTGAGAGTGCATTTTAGTGGGTAAAAGTTCAGAGCTAATATTAGTGTAAATGTGCCTTTCTTTAACTTTAATTTTTTGCTCTTAATTTATATTTTGAGGTTCTATGCTTGTAGAACTGATTCGTATAGCTATGCTATTTTAATAGCGTTTAAAATAACAAGCAGTCAAGGAAAAATAATCTTACCTAGGATTAGATTTCAGGGGACAGGAATAAGAAATTAAATTTTCATTATTAATTTAATAGGTAACTTTTAACAAGACCTTGTGATGTATTTCAAAATTATATGGTTCATAGGTGGAACTCTAATATTTGATGAAGAGGACATTGAACTCCAGGCAGAAAATATTCTAATTACAGATGGAGGCATTCTCCAGGTATACACAAGAACGTGAAATATATTCATTTCTGATCTCTCTTCATTTATTTTTGAAATGTGGCTCAAGGAGTTGGGCTCCGGCCCCATATACCGGAGGTGGTGGGTTCAAACCCAGCCTTAGCCAAAAACTGCCAAAAAAAAAAAAAAAAAAGGAAAAGAAATACTATGTATACAATGGATAGTTATACTAATCTCTCCTACATTTATCTTTGTTTAAGTATCTCTTATGATTTTAAAATCCTTTTTCTGGGGAAAAGGTTCCAGGAGTATTCTTGTACTTTAACGAGATAATGACAGTGTATTCTCATAGCATAGAATTTAAAATAATACGGGAAAAAGTTAAGTCTAAGATGTGCCTCAGGTCAATCAGTATACTTTCCAAAGGTCTGGCATAGTGTATTCAGCTGACTAGAAAATTTATCTTTTGGAAGAAAGATATTAAAGTCTGAATAATTCTCAAAAGAGAGGAGAGACTAAAAAAGAATGGCTTTTGCGTAGTTAGAAGTAAGGAATATCGAGTTTTAGTTTTCTGAAAGACATTTGTGATGTCTCTTGTAGATTGGGACGGAATCATCCCCATTTCAACACAAGGCTGTCATTACCTTACACGGGCACCTGCGATCTCCCGAGCTCCCTGTATATGGTGCCAAAACACTGGCTGTGCGACATGGGACCCTTGATCTGCACGGTACTGTGGCTCAGAGTTGGTAGAGAACAGAATCACCAGGAAACTGGAGATAATGGTCTTGATAATGCTCTCTAAATGGAAATGTACAGGCTTATCACATCTTTAAATCTCCTACCTGTACCCCCTTTCTCCCCCCTTCCTTCCTTCCTTCTTTCCAGACCAGTCCAGCTGCTACACACCATCAAGACCCAGAATCAAAGTCCTTCTCCAGACGCTGTTCTGTCCTGCTCTGCAGCTTTCCTCTTAGCTCGTTCCGTGGGCTTCCAAAGACCTTTTGTACTTTTGTTAGTACATAGTGACTCCCTGCTTGCTTCATTTATCTGTATGAAAAAGCACAAAGTCTCGACACAGAAGATTATTATTTTTTACATTTGTATCTGAAAATGGGCCCTTTCTAAAATATAACATTAACTTTATAGTTGGACATTTTTATAATATAATTATACCCTGGAAAATCACCAGCAAGCAAAAATGATTAGGGGCATGTTTACCAGAATAACCTTGTTTAAAGGAAGTATGGTGTGACTCTTTTTTTCTGTTGAAGTCTTCTATATTGCAATAATCTATTTTATAAATTTAGAATACCATAAACATAACCCCTTATGGTCATAAATGTCCTACATTGTATATATATATATATATATATATATATATATATAATGTATGTATACACACACAAACACACACATACATATATATACACACATGTATATTACTATAATTTCTTAGAAATTTACACATTTGTCTCTGGATTACCAGTTTAAGTAATTCCTATCAATAATAGCAGAGATAATAAACCTCTGCCTATTTTGTTAATGTTATCACATCACATTTATAGTGTGTCTCTGTAAAGAAGATTGTCATATCCTTGCAAAAGGATGCTATTTAACTTTATAGGCTCATACACGCTGGTACAAACTTAATTGTTACTTATATAAAGCAAGCATCCTGCATATTTCTTCTTTGAGAAAGGTATGAAATGCTACAGCAAAATGAACCTTCCCAAGTTGGCTTAACCCAAGGCAAAATGAACCTTCCCAAGTTGACTTAACCCAGGGAAAGATTTAACAGCATGAAGCACTCAGTAACCAATAAGACAGCTCTGAAGAAATACTGTTTGTGTGTGGTCTCCAGGTCTGCCTGTTCCTGTGATCTGGACTCGTTTGGCTCATACTGCAAAGGCGGGGGAAAGAACTTTGATTTTACAGGAAGCGGTTACATGGAAGCCAGGAGATTACATTGTAATTGCAAGCACAGGACACAGGTAGGATATTTATGGGGCTTAAAAATTCCTAAATTGTGCAAAAGACAGACCATTTCGATGATCCGTGAGTATTTGTTTCAATTTGAAACTTCTATATAAAGAAAACAAACATCCACCACCCAAAAAATATTTGCTGAATGTTAACATTTTGTTGATCATCATCCTTCTGCATTATCAATGATTAATTTACAATAAGATAAAGTATAGTTTGAGGCTATAAAATAAAAGTGTCCTAGTAAAATATTATTTTTTATATATTAGACTCCCATGTCAAACTCCATTTGAAAAAAATCTTTCCATTAAAAGTTATTGGAAAATGTCCCACTCAGAGCTTTAACTCAATACATTAATGAATGCAAAAAATGTAAATGAGCTTCTTTATTTGAGGTCACCAAAGAACAGTATTTGAAAGCAGCTAATAAACTCTTTCTTATCTTACAGTTTTGGCAGTGGTTCCCAAGGAGCAAAACTGTTGATAATGGCTGTATAAAAAGGAAGAAATCATTATACAAATAATAATGATTAATATGACCTTTTAGGTCCTTGGCATTTTGAAATTGAAATTGCTCATGACCCTCATTTCTGTTTAATTATATATTTTACCAAATAAGAAATACAAGAAAGAAAATTAATATAACAACACCAAGTATATCGAGGCTAGAGGCAAGAGGAGCCTTATTTTTGCTTTATTGTTCAATTCATAGATAATAGTAAAATTGGATATGGTTGTGCTTATCAGGAAACAAATACTAATTTACAATAAGAAACAGCTAAATTATGTTAGGGTGATGATTAAATTTAAAATTAAAATTCAAGATGGCATTTTGATTTGCTATTTTGCAAGTTAAAAATAGACTTGCAGATGTTAGGAAGAGTTGAATATATACTTAGCTTTATAAATGCTATTTTCCTGCCCCTGGAAGAAATTTTAATTATACAATGGCAAATAATAATAATTATAATGGCAATAATGATAAGGCTTGCTAACAGAATAGAAAAATCTTTATTTATAGCTTTTCTGTATGAAAGAAAAAGATAAATTTAGAATTTAGCATCAGGCTATTTTGTTTTAAGAAATAAGAATAAGGAGATTTCCACCAAATCTAACTCATTGTTCATTATTTCATTGGTAAATTTTATTTGAGAGTTTATAAAGCCAATGGTTAAGAAAATGACTTTAAAAGTGAGTCAACCAGTGTCCAACTCCCACCAATACCACTTACTAGCTGGTGGCTGTATTATTTCACTTCTGCATGCTTCAGTAAAATTGGAATGCCATTAGTACTAATATCTGCCTCATAGAATTATTGTACAGATTAAATGAATTGATATGTGTGAAGTAAATACACCAGAACTCTGCTCAAAGTGCTACATAAATGTTAGATATCACTACAAAAGAAAGTTGAGTTTAGAGACCTACAGCATATAAAAATGCTTTTCAGAACCTCCTTATCTAAAGAAATCATTGTATCATCTGAATCCAAGGGAACTAAAGAGAGCTTTTCCATCCCCTACAGAGGGAGTTCCCCTAAGCTCACCTCTGTCAACAGCGTCAATTATTGTACATTACTAAGGTACAATCAGGTATCGACACATTTGGCTTTGGCACCTTAAAATTAGGGGTACTTTCTACTTAGTAACCCCAGTCCTTAGATGTTGGGCTATCAAACAGGATAGACCTTCAGTAAAAGTTTGTCGATGACTAAATATGTGAACAGAATTGCCAAGTCCTTTCTCCTGGGCCTGGAATTTGGGGCAAATTACAGGAATGATAAAAATGAGGTCTCTTAAACTTCAACTCAATCATTCCTTTTCCCTGTTCAGGAATCTCTAGTGACTTCTCTTTGTAAGAGTTTCTTGACTTGGACGTGATTGACATCTTGGTTGTATGGGGCCATTCCGTGTGTTAAAAAATGCTTAAAAACATCTCTGGGCTCTCCCCACTACGAATCAGAACCAATCCCCGGTCATGTCTGCAGAAATGTCTGCAGGCATTACCAAATGTCCCCACGGGGGATAGAATTATTTTCAGTTGCAAAGCTCTAAATGTGATTCTCAAAATCACAAATGAACAGTTCTTTTGAAAACTTTTTAGATGCTAATACTGTTCTAGGAATAAATGTAGAACTTGGAAAATATTTAAGTGAATTGAATGCACTAAAACATAGTTACTCTAAGAAATAATAGCATATTGTGTTCCAATTCCTTTATAGAATATTATGTGATATAAAACTGTTTTCCTACCTTACAAATCAAGTACAAAAATGGCATAAAACAAATATGCCAGAACAATGTTATATCAATTTATATAATTTAGATTTAATGTAATTTAATAATAACTTTGAAATTGTTTTGTTAAAATTTTTACAGACACAGTCAACGAGAGAATGAGAAAAGTACCATTGCAGCCGTATCTGCTGATGGCATAAACATTACACTGACTAATCCGCTGAATTACACACACTTAGGAATTACTGTCACACTTCCTGATGGAACTCTGTTTGAAGCAAGAGCAGAAGTTGGAGTTCTTACAAGAAATATTTTAATCAGAGGGTCTGATAATGTGGACTGGAATAACAAAATTCCACCATGTCCCGATGGATTTGACACAGGTGATTTAATCAGTTATCACATGGGTATCCTCATCAAACTATAAAGTTTCAAAATTCAATTGGTTTATGTTGCAATATATCACTTTAGTTTCAACTTGCAGGTGTGCCTTATAAACATCATTAAATGTGGAAATTTAAAAAATACTGATAGAATTTCTAAGTAACATCATGAGAACATTTGAATAAGTTGAAGAAAAATGGTTAATGTTGACTCTGTAATGGGAGAAATATGCGTGCTTTGATTTTGTTGAGAAAGTCTCTTTCTATACTTATGACTCCTTATTATAATTTAGATTATACTTTTATGATTACAGTTTTACATATGTCACCAAGAAGCTTTCACTTAGATTTTCCCAGAAAATGTAGAAAAACACATTTGATGGTAATATGAAGATTTTGTTATAGCAAACCTTTGATCCATGGATGCTTTTTCTATTTTCCAGAATTTACAGTTCATCAGAACAGTGGATGTGAGGGCAAATTTATTATAACAGATATTTTATCTAACAATTTCTAGCAGGTGATAAGTGGATGGGTAAATGGATGGATGGAACAATAAAGAGATAGTTAGATCTGAGGCAGTCAGGGTAGGCTAAGTCAGAGACTTTCAACCTCAGCAGTATTGACATTGGAGCCCAGGTAATTCTTTGCTGTGGGACACTGTCCTGGGCATTGTAGAATGTTTAGCAACATACCTGGCCTCTGCCAATTGAAATCTCCTAACACTCCCCACCACCACCACTGTGACCACCAAAAATATTTCCAGATACTGCAAAAATGTCCCTGGGAACCAATGAAATAGGTTATGTTCTATCAATAAATATGCTATAAATCTCAGTGGTTTAAAGTGGCACAAGTTTACTTCTCATTCATGCTATATGTGTGCAATATGGGTCAACAGTGGGCCCTGCCCATTATAATTACTCCAGGATCCAGGCCAGTGGAGGCTCCTTCTCCACGTGGGTTTCCATAATGTCGATACAGATGAGATGGCTGGAGAGTCAAGCACTGGCAAGTAATTGCTTGGTCCTGAAGTGACACATCTCTCTTCTATACAAGTGTCATTGATCCAAACGTATTCAATGGCTATGCGTAACTTAAAGGGAGTGAGTTTGTGCCAGCCCCTGTGTACTCAGAAGTAGAAAAGGAGTGGAGATAGGTGAATCTTAATGATGTTTACCACAGCTCTCATTGATATAGTAGGAAGCACAGTGCATTTGACAAATCTCTTTTAAATATTTTATGTAATCATTAATATTGCCTCCATCCTTTATTATTTATTTACTTATTTGTTTATTTTTGAGACATAGTCTCACTCCATCACCTTGGGTAGAATGTTGTGGCATCATCATAGCTCACAGCAACCTCAAACACCTGGGTTCAAGGAATCCTCTTTCCTCAGCCTCCTGAGTAGCTGGGACTACAGATGTGCACCACTATGCCCAGCTAGTTTTTCTGTTTTTAGTAGGGATCTTGCTCTATTCAGGGTGGTTTGAACTCCTGAGCTCAAACATTCACCCACCTCGGCCTCCCAAAGTGCTAGGATTAGAGGCGTGAGCCACCTCACCTGGCCTGCTTCTCAAGGACTTTGGGGGCACCAGATGAGGGGGTCTTGGCACAAAGAATGAGGAGGCTTGGGTCTGTATCGGGGGACTGACAAGGCTGAACGGAGCCCTCCTGAGTCAACCTGGGGTCTGGATTTATTATTAGAAATCGGGAAGAAGTAGACAGAAGCTGCGTGTCGGACATTAGCACTGATTGGGAGGACACAGAGAAGGTCAGGTAGAATGTCTCCACCTTTGTTGTTGCAAAACTGCAGACCTGGAGCGCAACCTCTGCCTCTAGCATCCAGAGACCTTTGGAATCGAAAGCGTCTTTCCCATAACATGAGGCCTGGACGTGCCGCACCTCCCATGCACATTCTCCCCGGGAGGCCAGTTTTCTGATCTCCTGCACACACACAACGCACATGCCCTTCTCGTGATTCTCCAAATCTTTCAGGAAGCGAGTCTTATACTAAAGATCTAGGCTCAGTTTCCCCCACACGCCTCCATCCTATAAGCAGTTGAATAATAACAGGCATAGCTTAGATAACAGCCTTTTCTTCAGTGGGAAGTATACAACAGAGCTCACTGGATTCAAGGTTAAATGACTATATCCTGACATCAAGTTTCACAATGTACGTGAAACCTCGTTTCATCTGTTTAAAATAAGAATGCTTCCTATTCTGCCTACTCACTATGGTTGTGAGAATCAAGTGACATCACCCATATTCTTGTGCCAAACAAGTATAAGATTGCATTAATTATATTAATCTCAAAATCTCGGAGGAAAGACCCAGAAATAATAAACTAAATGCCTTTATCAGTATTCCCTTGAACATGCAAATGTTTATTTAGCATCTTCTCTACAATATACTGCAGTTAAGTTCCTTAAGGAATGCAAAAGTGGACAAGACAAGGTACTTTTCTCTCTATCTAAAAAAGGAGGTGATGTCAATGCAAATAATTATGTTCCTGGATGATAATGAAATTAGATGTGAATAAAAAGATTTTAGGGACGAAGAAAAAAATCCTTAATATAGTGAGAAGACTAAAGCATGGTTTTTCTTATATGATCTTTAAAAAATATTTTTAAGGTGAATTTGCTACACAGACCTGTCTCCAAGCCAAGTTTGGAGAAGAAATAGGAAGCGACCAGTTTGGAGGCTGCATTATGTTTCATGCTCCTGTTCCAGGTGCTAATATGGTAACTGGAAGAATAGAGTATGTAGAGGTAAGAGACGTTGTCATTTAATCATCATCCTGGGTTTTCTCAAGGTTATTCATACCATGAACAGGCGTTGAGTGACTGCAGTCTGCCTCATGCTATTTATAATCCGGTAGAGGAGACCAATACCTCAGCGGAAATGTTAACACCCAACTATTTACGCATTTCATCATGCCAAAATTTTGTTTCTCTGTTTTTCTCATACCTATATCAAATTCATCAGAAAACTGTCTTCTCGACCCACAAAATGTTGTATCCATAACCAGTCTTTTTCGAGCACCTCAGTCTGATCCTGAATCCAAGCCACCATTCCCCCCTTCCACCGGCACAACCGTGATTTTCTCTTGTCTGGTCTTCCGGCTTCCACGCTTGCTCCAAGAAAGTCTTCACACCGGAGCCAAAGTAAAATGTTATTACTATTCATCAGATCTTAGTATACTGCTATTTAAAACCCTTCGGTGGCTTCACGTTGTACCAAAAACAAAAAGCTCAGGTCCTTCCATAGGACTGAAGTGATCTGGCCCCAGCCGCCCTCTGACTTTATCTCCCATGACTCTACCTACCTCTTGCTCATGCCGCCCTGGCTACAGAGGACTCCCTCTGTGACCATGCCAAGCACCTTTCTGTCCCCAACTCTTTGTGCTTGCTCCTCACTCTGCCTAGAATCTTTTTCTACCAGATACTTGTGTGATTCACACCGTTATATTAGTCAGGTGTCTTCTCAAATGTTTTCTCTCCAGGGAGGCCTTTCCTTCCTACTTTTAGTTAAAATGGCTGCCCAGTCCTAATTTTTTAAACTTACTCATAACTCTTAAACATCTATTTCTTGTTTATGTCCAACCTCTCCCTGTAGAACATGAGCTAAATTATTTCAGAGATTTTTGTCTTTCTGATTTTCTACTGATTCCTCTGTGGCTGGGACAATCCATGTTGTATAGTTGATTCTTAATTGATTAGTAAATAAAGATACAAATAAATAAATATGCATACTATCCCTAGGAAAATAGAAGTGTTTGTGTATCTTATTCATAGTCACTGTGCATAACCAGGGTTTGACAGAGTTCTTAGCAAGTATTCAGTACAAGAAAAGAAGGAGGAAAGGAAGGGAAAAAATTAGTAAAATCTATAAACCCTTTACACTTGGCACACCTAGACTGCTCTGATGGTGACAGAGTCAACACTTTCATTTTGTGACACTTCCCTCCTTGTGTTTTACATACACACACATGACATCTGAGATACAGACCTAGTGAGTTTGCCAGGGTTGATCCAGATATTAAATATTAGTAAAGGATAATTTTAATTTTTAGATGGAGAGTGAAAATAAATAAATGACCTAGAGTCACACACACACACACGCATTCACATACACGGGCATTCTCTGTATTAGATTTTTAGATCATCAGCCATTTTTTAAAAAATGCACCAACAGAGGGGTTAATAAAGGCATCAATTCTAGAGTCAACTCTAGACTAAGACCAACTTGGGTTTAAATGAAACTTGTGACCAATGAACAAAATACTCTGCCTTTCATAACTTCCATTTTTTCATCTGTAAAAGGATGTTAATACATGGTTACTTCATACTGTTACGATAAAGATTGTGATAATGTAAGTAAAACCCTTAGCATAATATCCAGCTCATGGAAAATATTCAAGAAATGTTTCTTACTAGATGTCAAAGTATAACGAGGAAAAGGTCTTTTTAAAAGTTTTGTTTTGTAAAACACGAAATTTACTAATAGACTCAGGTAAAAAACAGGAGAGTGACACACGGTTTTTGGTCATTCATTCATTTATTCATTTTTTAACAAATGTGGTATGTTACACGCTGTGTAAAACAAGGGTTGGCTGTTGAATAATTTTGTCAAATGACACGTGAATACATTTTAATAATTAATGTAAAATTGGGGATCATGTTGAAACAGGAAAATATGAGCCAGACAAACTCAGAGTCCATGACGATCACTAAATGGCTTCGATTTCTGGGTTTCACAGGTATCTCACGCTGGTCAGGCTTTCCGGTTGGGGCGATATCCGATACACTGGCACCTGCTTGGAGATTTACAGTTTAAATCTTACGTAAGAGGCTGTGCAATTCACCAGACCTATAACAGAGCTGTTACTATCCATAATACACATCACCTTCTGGTTGAGAGGAATATTATATATGATATCAAGGGAGGAGCATTTTTTATAGAAGATGGTATCGAACATGGCAATATCCTGCAATATAACTTGGCAATATTTGTACAGCAAAGTACTAGTCTTCTGAATGATGATGTGACCCCGGCTGCATTTTGGGTAACCAACCCGAACAATACCATACGGCACAACGCAGCTGCTGGCGGTACTCACTTTGGTTTTTGGTACCGAATGAACAACCACCCTGATGGGCCATCCTATGACCGAAACATTTGCCAAAAAAGAGTTCCTCTTGGAGAATTCTTTAACAATACTGTTCATTCTCAAGGTTGGTTTGGACTGTGGATCTTTGAAGAATATTTCCCCATGCAAACAGGATCTTGTACTTCCACGGTGCCAGTGCCTGCTGTATTTAATTCACTCACTACTTGGAATTGTCAAAAAGGAGCTGAATGGGTCAATGGGGGTGCCCTTCAGTTCCATAACTTTGTGATGGTCAATAACCATGAGGCTGGAATCGAGACCAAGAGGATTCTGGCTCCTTATGTTGGAGGGTGGGGTGAAGTCAACGGAGCAATGATTAAAAATGCAAAAATAGTTGGTCATCTTGATGAACTGGACATGGGATCTGGCTTTTGTACAACGAAAGGCCTGGTTCTTCCCTTTAGTGCAGGCTTGACTATATCTTCTGTGCACTTTATGAACTTCGATCGCCCAAACTGTGTAGCTCTGGGGGTGACATCCATCACTGGAGTTTGTCATGACAGGTGTGGAGGTTGGAGTGCAAAGTTTGTTGACATCCAGTATTTTCACACACCAAACAAGGCTGGCTTTCGATGGGAACATGAAGTGGTACTGATTGATACTGATGGCTCACTTACAGGTAATGTTACTTCTAAATTTGAATTTTTAAAGCAGACTTAACATGCATTACATATCTTACCCAGCACCAAACTTTACTAATGCTTTAAAGGATGTAGGCCAGCACCAGGCACAGACAAGAAATTCTTTCCTGGAAGAGCCCCAGACTGTCAGGGGAAGATATGTCCTTTTTCTTCTGTCTTTGAATATTGATTTTGAATTAACAAAAAAAATGTGGGCAATATTTATGAAAACATTAATCACAAAAGGAAGCCACTTAAGTTTTGGAATATCTCCATTTCATATTCAATTAATCACACAGATAAGCAGTTGTTTTCAGGACCACCCAAGTACTCCAGCTAGTCATGTCCTGTGAACATGTAAATGGCAGATACATTTGCAAATGGAATGTCGCCAGACTATATATACCTTGCCAAAATTCTCTAAGAAGAAAAATCACAAGCCTTCAATTAACCCTTTTTCTTTCCTACCTAAATTCTATATTTGGAATTTATTCAAAGAGTACTAAAGCAGAACGAAATTCAATATATGTCATAGGTTAATTTTTTCAGCATTTCAAGTTTAAATATGTCACATCTTCATTATTTCATAAATATTTATGTTTTCTAGAATTTATCATCTTTAAAAAATTTTTTTGAGACAGTGTCTCACTTGTCACCCTATGTAGAATATTGTGGCATCATAGCTTGCAGTAACCTCAAACTCTTGGTCTGAAGAGTTCCTCTTGCCTCTGCCTCCTGAGAGGCTGGGACTACAGGTGCCTTCCACAACACTCAGCTAACTTTTTTTGTCTATTTTTAGTAGAGCCAGGGTGTCTCTCTTGCTCAGGCTGCTTTCCACCTCCTGACTTCAAGCAATCCACCTGCCTGGGCCTCCCAGGGTGGTCAGATTACAGGTGTGAGCCACCACACCCAGTCCATCTCTACAAATTGTTAATAATAAAGATTTATTCAAATAAGATAGATACCATGGTTGTATATATCTGAAGCTACTGAATAATACTTTGTAAGAAAGAACAAGTGGACAGGTTAACACACAAATGTCAGTGATTCACTTTTGAAAGACTCTCTGAAAGATGAAAGAAGACTCATCTCAATAATCAAATGAAAAAAAATAATCAAATGCACTGCATTCTCAGTCACAGCCAAATTCTAATTGTGGCTTTAAAGAGGCAGAACATTTGGATGCTTTTGATATATAGAGAGAGAGCTTTGTGAACCTTTATTGATTTACTTAATTCACCATGGGGTTCTACTGTTAGTTGATGGTCGTCATAACAGCTTTTTGGCCCAACTGCCTTGATTTAAATCCTGCATGTCCTTGATCAAGTTACTTATCCCACTTCCCATCTCCTACTTTGACTGTCACTGGTGCTTGAGATCCTTTGTTTCAGCTATATCTGCAATAAGGTCCTTGACTGAAGTTGCTGCAAAGCTTCTGTATGAGGACCACTAGCCCCATGCCAACAAATAAATAAAAGAATCACTAAGATTTTACATTGTATTGGTGGTACTATGGGTCATACTACCTGTATATTGTATACTTTTTTTTTTCTAATATGAAATAGAAAACATGCTGTCTGTGTTTGTTTCCTAGGGTACAAAGGATACACTGTTATTCCACATAGCTCATTGTTAGACCCTTCTCGTTGCACTCAAGAAGCCGAGTGGAGCGTTGGGTTCCCTGGCTCAGTATGTGATGCCTCAGTCAGCTTCCACCGATTGGCATTCAACAAGCCTTCCCCAGTTTCACTGCTTGAAAAGGATGTGGTTCTCTCAGACCCGTTTGGTAAGTGGAATATATGGCAGTAGTTTGAGCTACTAATTTACATGTCTTCGTAGACCTTTGTCATCATCTTCTTGGATTTCTTGCTTGAAGGTTTGAACATTGAAAAAAAAATAACATATATGTTAGAATCCAGACAGGAAACAAATCATACACTCAAAGAAGGGGCTTGAGGAACATTGAACAAATGCATGGGCCAGGAACCTACAGACAACACTGTGCACTAAAATAATGCATTTCAATATAAATCAATTACATTTTGAAAATTTGTAGCATGATTATACTAGAGAGCAAGAAAGTTGACATAGCCCTTTGAGCAAGACAGTAAAAATACACCAGTGTTCCCTCCATTCAAGGCCAAGGTTTTTGACTATCCTTGCTGATTTTGTTTAAATGTTTTCAAAAATCTTTTTATTTTATTTTATTTTTTTTTCTTAAATCATAAACACATAGATCATGTATACATTAATGCATTTATGGGGTACAACGTGCTGATTTCATGTACAATTAAGAACACTTACATTACACTGATTAATATATATCTCATCTTGTTTACTTAATTATTGTGTTAAGATATTTATACTCTATACTTACAGAGCATTTCCATAGTTGCATACCAGGTATCAGGGACTGTGCTTTACTGATTTTTTTCCAGTAAAGATATATTACTTGGAACACCAGATAGGCTTGACACCATTACTTGACCAGGTTGTATTAATTTACTATTATTATTCATGATCCATCTGACATTTACAGCAGCTAAACAAGCAAGTTAAATGGGGATGTAGTGGGAATCCTGGCCCTCACACCTCTCAGATCTTTGATGTGACACCCAACCTCTGCATCTCCTCCTTTAAGGCTTTAAAATTGCTTCTAGTTTATTAGTCTGGTAACAGGGTGGGACGCACAGTCTTTAGAGTGCTAACTTAGTCCTACTGACTAGATTTGCCCTCACTGCATCAGTCAAGGAACCAAGTGAGAATTTTTCCAGTTATTAAGTGTATCTTTTCCCACTCTGCCTGACCTGGCCTACTCTGATTGGTTCAGATCTTCAAATATATTTCCTTATCATTCCATCTCTTCATTTTTTTCCATCTACCCATCATCTCTCTATAAATTATTAGTTAAAATATTTATTTAAATGCATCCACTCTCACATATATTTTTCTGATGGACTGCAGATTCTGGAAAATAGAAAAGGCATTGATGAATCAAAGACTTGTTAAACAAAATCTTTTATCAGCATCAAAAATGGTTTCTACATTTTCTAGGTAAATCCATATGTTTCAGCTTCTTGATGACATATGTAAAACTGTAATCACCAAAGTCTGATCTACACATATAAGAAGAGATCATATATATATAGAGAGAGAGAAAGTCTATCAACAAAATCTAAGGGTGCTTACTTCTCCCATTACAGTGTCCACATTAACTACTTTGCCTCAATATTTTCAAGTGCTTTCATAATGTTACTTAAAGACATTATCAGTATTTCCAAATTTCTACATTTAATGATTCATTTTAGTTTCACAAGTTAAAACTAAAATAATGCGTTTCAATATAAAACAATTACATTTGGAAAATTTCTAGCAAGATTATACTAGCCACATGATAACTGCTAAAATAACTTTTTTTTTTTTGAGAAAAAATCTTACCCTGTTGCCCGAGACTAGAGTACTGTTGTGTCAGCCTAGCCCACAGTAATTTCAGACTCTGAGATGCAAGTGATCCTTTTACCTCAGCCTCCCAAGTAACTGGGGCTACAAGTGTCTGCCACAATGCCTGGCTAATTTTCCCATTGTTTTAGTAGAGATGATGTCTCCCTTTTCTCAGGTAGGTCTCAAATTCCTGGGTTCAAGCAATCCACCTGCCTCAGCCTCCCAGAGTTCTAGGATTACAGTCATGATTCACCATGCGTAGCCCTAAAATTACAAATCCATCAGGACATGGTGGAATTTTGTCCACTCTGTGTTTTCAGATCCTGTTCTTAAAATATTTCTTGTAAGGATTTCAACTTCCGCCCTTGCTTCAGAGTTCTGTATCTATTCCCAGTAAACATTCTGGAACTGAAGAAATAACTGTAAGATGGACCCATGGCCCCACTGGACACTAAGTAAAGACTAATTCTATCACTTGTCCTTCGTAAGACCCCCTTCTGGAGGGCAGACCTGTTAGCATGGTAGCATATAGGGTCTTTGAGGATTAATGTCAGTTTAGAGCCAAGATGATCTAATAATTTGGCAGGTCTACATATTTTCCTTTTTCTACCAGACAGTGACCACAGGTTTCACCCACTCAGTGGAGGGGCTCTTGGTCTGTGAATTGTCTTAGATCTTGAAAATAGGTAAGACATTTGATTTCTGTGACCCAAGACTACTTTCACTTTTCTTCCTATATATTCACCAGCTATCACCTCAGTGTGCTACTCACCTTTTAATCTTTGGCATACAAGATCAATCTGCTATCACCACAGATTCCTGCAGGTCAGAATAGTCTGATTATTCCTGTGGCCAGTAGTTGCCATGCTAATTAACCTACTTTATATCTGATGGTTAAGCACTGACTCCTGCCACTTTGAGGTCCCATTATTTCTCCTGGGGTCAGGGAAGCCAATTCCATTGCAGCATCCCTCACAAGCATTTCAGCATCCAGGAAACAGCCACTATGGGATTCTTCAAAGGGCTAGTAAGAGAAAAATGCTGTGACCACTGCTACTAGACCTGAAAAGGTAAAGGGAGGGGATGATACCTGTAAAGAGAGAGAGGGAGAGAGAGAGAGCAAGCTGTGTGAAGAGGGCTACCTGAAAGAAGCTGTGCCCTTTGGCTAAGACATGCAAGAGCCCACAAGGATCCCCCTACCTACCCACAGAGTAAGAGCAGAGTAAAGACATTACTTTCACCTTTCTCCTTCCCTTTCTTCTCTTCCTTATGCTTCTCCCTGTCCAAATCCAGCCATAAGGCAGAGGGTGAAGGAGCAGGATGGAGAATCACGAACAGTGGATCTGCAAAGGAAACAATAAGTATGCAGCACCACTTCCATCATTTATTAAGATGATATAAGTTATTAGATTCAATTTTAAAACACTCCCACTAGGATTTTTATTTTCCTTCCTGGAAATTTAAAGGGCCATATACCTATTATCTGAGTAATAGTTATACCGACTGTCTCAATTCCTTAAAGAATATATAAACCATAAGCCATTACTTTTCTTCTGATAAATAAATGTCCAGAATGGAACCATGTTATTCAAACATGATTTTAAGCAGAATACCTATGAATGTTTTCTTACAAATTAAATCTACAGGCTAAAACAAAAAGTAACAGATATATCAAAAGCAAATGAAGTTATTTTAACTGATGAGATAATGTTTTAGTATTTCCACTTACTGTGTCGTAGTTTTTTATGATAAAACTTTTAATCATCTTCTAAAATTGTTGATGGCATAGATGTAAATAAACTGAAAGTAGTATTTTATAAAACATGGTTTAAGATGGACTTAATATGGAAAATAGATGTGCAACATTACTAAGTAAATTATTTCAAATACACAATGTGTAAAGTATATATACCTGTAATTATTTATTTTAAGGAGGAATATACAAATATCTCAAGTCTCTAACATTTTTGTGATTGTTAGTGGAGGTGATGATTTTAGGAAGGAGTTTTTATTACTTTGTTTGTATTTTGGCTTTTTGGTTCATGAAATCCGATATTTCTGAATTTATAAGATTATGGCTTTCTTATGAAGTCTTTCTATGCTCTGGCCTATTCCCTTTAAGAATTAAGATTTTTATTTAGCTACTAACCTGTGCACCTGTAGAGGGCAAGATCTATAAACTTATCTGTCTGACACCATGAAACTCAACACTGAACATTGAAAATAGTAGGTACTTGGCAAGTATTGAACTAGCTGGAACTAGTTGCAATACTCAGACGAGATTGCAAAGCAAAGAAAACATTATGCCAGGCACTTTATTTTTCAGTGTTAAAAATAAAATCAACTTCATAGTAAGGAAAATGTAAGTACTATTATTTTATCTCCATTAAAGGAAAATAAAAGTATTTGAAAACAGAGAAGATCACTCATTTTGATTTATACACACACATACACACACACACACACACATATATATATGATGAATCAACGCTTTAAAAAACATACTAGATGAGTGGGAAATAAGATTTGGTATAATTTTACATATGTTCTTAAATATCTTTACCAAAGTATCATCTTGCATATGATGATATACCTTTATGTAAAAATATGTATAAAATTAGGCCAGATGGAAAATTAATTGGAGGCACTTAGTTTTAATGATTCTATTTTTAAAAATTACCAGATTCAAAGAGTTTACATCTCAGTCCAAGATGCTTGAAATCAGTCTTTAAGTGAGTGCTACTGAAAAAAAATTAGGAAAAACCACAAAGAAGAAAAATGAAAATTAGTTTTACTAATTTTAAATGTCAGGCTAAAGAATAATCCTATTATATATAAAACTCCAGTGCCCCAAATGAGAGTGGATTCTAGAGGTTTTAAATGATTTTAATCAGCCTTTGTATAAATTAACTATTGTTTCACCACAGACTAATCCCAAACTGAATAGCTTAAGTCTACCATTATTTATCTTTATTCATGTGGCTGAGTGCTGGGTTGGTTGATTTAGGCTGGGCTCAGCTGGGAGGCTCTTCTTCAAGGTGAAGATCTGATGGGCTTTGTTTTTTGCCTTGGTTCAAGCTCAGCTGGCTTCACTCATGCTCATTCTGGGTCTCAGGTGAATCGAGAGCACCCATCTCAGGGAGGCTCTTCTTGTGATGGGAGAGGCTCAAGATGTCAAGCCTTACTGAGCAAGCACTTTCCAAGCCTTTCCTAGTGTCAGTTCTGCTGATGTCCCACGGGGCAAAAGAAATCCCAGAGCAGGGAAGTTTACTGTGCTCTCAAGGAGGGGAGAGGAATAGATGTTTGCTGAAGAATAATCCAAATATTCACAGTTCTTCTCATACTTCCCAGAGTTTTTAGAAGTACAAGTTTTTCATGCCTCTGCTCATGGACCTTTGAGAACTAACACTAACTCATAAAGCTTGTGAATTAGTGGATTTTTTCCCCTTGATATTGGAAGTGGCTTTTTCTCTTGGCTTATTACTTAAGAGGAAATGAATAATGATTTTTTTTGAGTTTGCTTTTTTAAATTTCTTTTCATTTTTTATTAAATCATAAACATAATCATAGATCATGTATACATTAATGCAATTATAGGGTACAATGTGCTGATTTCATATAGAATTAGGAATGCTTACATGACACTGGTTAATATATACCTCATCTCACTTTCTTAATTATTGTGTTAAGACATTTATACTCTATACTTAATAGATCTGACATATACCCTTGCATTATGCACTATAGCTGTGATCCCACCATAGCTGCTTCTTCCTAAATTCTAAGGTAAGAGGTCACTAATTTAACATAAAAGCAATGCAGGATGAAAAGTGTATGGGAAGGTAGAGAAAAAATAGGAGCAATTTATCAAAGAGCTTTTCTTTATAGGGTAAGAGACCTTTTCAAATATTATACTAAAGTTTTCAGGCACTCTCTCCTGATCAAAGCATTACTAACTTATATGGTTTTTCCCTTAACAAGTAGTTCAGCTTACAAGTTAATCTTTCTCCAAGTGTGTATATCTTGGCCAAAGTTAAGTGATAGGTCTAGTTGTAGCCCTGTTCATTAAGTATTCTAAATCAAAACTTCATTAAAGTCAAATAAAATTACTTACTATTAAAAATTAGTATTTGTTATACAGATTTTAGTTAGCTCAACAGATGTAGGCGACGCTAATAAAGAATCAGAGCGTATGTTTGTATACACTGTAAATCATGGATTCTGAAGAAGAAAGGAATTAAAATGGAATTATGTTTAGACCAATGAGATTTGAAAAATTATATTAATATATTTAAGCACTTTGTTTCAGTAGTTGCAATCATCATCATGTTTCAGGTGTATCACTCCCTAAGGAATAAAGGCTCTGTCTCAATCCAAAACTGCAAGTAGGAAAAGCATTTTCCATTCCGGTTAAATGTAATATGCAACATTTGAAGTCTTCAGTTAAACAAAGTCATTTAGAACATAAGTAATAAAATGCTATACTGACCTCTTTAGAGATTTCTATGGACTAGACCAATATTTTACATTTTTACTTGTTTATAAAAGGAGGAGTATTCTAGAGGTAGAGATTGCTATTATTTGCTCGTTTTATGTTCTATAGGCACAAGCGTTGTTCCTTTTCAGAAGAAACGACTGACTCATATGTCTGGATGGATGGCTCTGATTCCAAGCGCCAATCACATTAACTGGTATTTTAAGGATGTGGATCACATAACTAACATGTCATATACATCAACATTCTATGGATTCAAGGTAAACAAAGAGCTATCAAATCCATCTTCAAATAGTTTTTAATAATTGCATATCACTTAAACACAACCTACACTCTCATACGTATATCCATTTTATGCCTAAAGGGCCCTTGCCCCCCAAATCAACCTGATAAGTTCTGCATGTCACCCACGACCCATGTTACATGTAATAAGTAAACTCCAAAGAGCCCCTTTTGAGAATTTGAAGTAAGCCATTTTCTGCCATATTCCCATAGTAGGAAGCTTGTATCCCTGTTATTATCACCATGGTGATAACTTATATTAATTGAGTGTAAAATGTTTCAGGCACCAGTTAAGGGCTTTCTTGTTCATATCATGAAATGTATCAAACCCACAGAGAATTATTTTCAAAAAACACATCAACACCTAATTGCCTGCCACCATTCTATGAACATTTAATTTCTATTTTTTAAAATAAATCGCTGTAGATAAGGTGGAGGCCCCCTGTATGATTTACTCTGATCTCATTCCTTGCTCTCTACTTGTGACAATAACCAATATTTTGAACTGAGCATTTCTCTCTGTACATGTTATTCTGTCATAATATTCTGCACTGTAAATGTGTTATATAGTACACATTTGCACAGCATATTTTAAATGTTTTCAAACATTATAGAATAAAATATTTGCCACCATTTCATCTATCAAAGAAAAAAATATTCTCTAAATACATACCATATACACACCCACACATATATACCTAAGTGTGTACACATAAACACACACATAGAAATCCATACACACACAGAGAAAATAATAGAGGATCCTTTCACTGCTGTAATAAGTAAAATATAAATAACGTTGAAGTCTTAATGTAATACAGGGGCTAATTGTATGTAATTAAAATTAATGTATGTTATGCAGTCTGTTAAGATATAAAATAAGTCACATTTTTCTTTAAACTTTTCTAGGAAGAAGACTATGTAATTGTATCACATAACTTCACTCAAAATCCTGATATGTTTAATGTTATTGATATGAGGAATGGTTCTTCAAATCCATTAAATTGGAATACAAGCAAGAATGGAGACTGGCACCTGGAAGCAAACACTAGTACTCTGTATTACTTGGGTGTGTACTCGTGAGGCAGAAGTGATGGGTGTATGTGTGTGTGTGTGTGTGCACAGTGTATATATGTATGTATGCTCATGTATATGTATTTAGAGATTATGTAATGCTTTGTCCAAGGGACTAGAAAATTGCTGAATGGACAAATGTGTTATACCTATGGTATATAGCAGGAATCAAGAATTATTGCATAAAAGGACTAGGGACTAAAGTTAGGCTAGAAAACACCTTGAGACAAGTGTCTTTTGTTATAAAGACACTTGTACTAGGCTGTTTATCACAGCCCAATTGACAATTGCTAAAGTGTGGAAACAGCCTAAATGTCCTTCAGCCTAAGAGTGGATTGGTAAACTCCACAGCTTTTTATTTTGAAATTTTGTTAACCTATACCATATTTAAAAGAATACCATGATCACCCATAAGCATTTCTTTATGTTTTTTTTTTTTTTTTTAAGAGACAGAGTCTCACTTTGTCACCCTTGGTAGAGTGCAATGGCTTCACAGCTCACAGCAACCTGCAGCTCCTGGGCTTGGCGATTCTCTTGCCTCAGCCTCCCGAGTAGCTGGGACTACAGGCATCCCGCACAATGCCCCGCTATTTTTTTGTTGGAGTTCGCCCGGGACCAGGTTTGAACCCACCAACCTCAGTATATGGGGCCAGCGCCCTACTCACTGAGCCACTGGCAGTGCCTGCATTTTTTTATCTTGATTTTGCCAGTTAATATTTGCCACATTTGCTTTTTTTCTCTTTCATCTTCCTCCCTATATTGATCTATGTGCTTATATATGTAGGCACACATAAATGAGAATTATTCAGAAGTATAAAGTGATTCATGTTAGGAAGTCCTTTAACATAAATGGCTTGGGAAAATGTGGAGGAAAATGGCAGAGACAAACAGCTAAAAGTCTTATAAGTTATTGCCTTATAAGTCTTATAAGTTATGAGGAGAATCACCATGAAATGGTGGATGACTAGGTAGAGGCTGCTATATGTTGTTAAAAATATTTTATTACTCTCTGATTTTTTCAATTTGTGTATGTATTATTTTAGTAAATAAAAAAGTTAATTTTCTATCTAATGTCACAATATTTCTCCTTCCTGTATCACCTACAACCTCTACAGAATATCCCATAACTTCCTTCTAATGTTTGCATACTCTGGCAGCCTCCACCATAAGGATACAGTCATTTGGGTTGGCTTTGGCTCAGTTACCTTCAATACAGTCCATTTGGTCAATAGGAAACTCATGAATCTTTTTATTTTGGTGGGGGGTTTCTTTGGAGAGAGAGTCTCACTGTGTTGTCTAGGGTAGAAGGCTGTAACATCAGCATAGCGCACATCAACCTCAAACTTCAAGTCATCCTCCTGCCCCAGCCCAAGGAGCTGAGCACGCCACAGTGCCTGGCTAATGTTTCTATTTTTAGTAGAGATGGCATCTTGCTTAAACTCCCGAGCGCAAGGGATCCTCTTGCCTCAGCCTCCCAGAGTGCTAGGATTACAAGGCAAATTCATGAATCTTTGTCTTACTAAATGACCAAAGTGTTACTTTTCCCATTATTGTTTTTTGTCTTTGCCTGCCTGTCTTTACTGATTTCAGTCAGTCTTTCTTTAATTAGTACTCTCAAGCAAGAATAAGTCTGTCCATAATTCCAAGGGCTACATATAAAATTTTTGGAATGGTTTCTTAAAAGCTCCCTACTGGGAGCTTAAAAAAAAAAAAAAGCTGCAACTTTTTCCCAGAAGGAACCCTTCTATTTACCCTTTGCAATTTTAGCATTTTTATGTGCTCCAGGGTGATATCATGATATATGACAAAAACACTTTTGAGCCACATTCCTTATAGTTCCTTCTAGACCAGTGGTTCTCAACCTTCCTAATGTCACAACTCACAGGTTGAGAACTGCTGTGACAAACTAGCACCTCACATTGGCCTTAACTTTCTGATGCACATTAATTATGTGGTTGTCTTGTACTAATATGTTTTGTCCATTAGAAAGCATACGCCAAATCAGAAACTAAACAGAGTTAGATAATAATTTATAATAAAACTTTTTTTCCCTAATTATTCACATCCCTTGGTATGTATACAGCTTCATTTGGAGACTATTGCATTATAGATCCTATCCTATTTGGGCAGTATTGAATGTGCCTTCTGGTTTATGTAACTCTTATTATCAAAAGTTAATGTTTTGATTTTTTTTTTAACTGTTCAGTATTCCATTCCCATATTAGACTTTATTTTCAGAAGCAATGGTGACAGATTCAGCAGCTGTGCTAGTAGCCTAAGGTTGGAGAAAAATATTTGATACCATCCAAGCCATACTTTTCCATTAAAACACAATTATTTTTCTTGTTTCTTTTAGAATTTATTTTATTTCTGCCTATCTTCTTAGCATGGTTTTCTCATGTACATTTGGTTTTTAAGCTTCTGTTTCGTTAGTTTATTACCTTTGCTGTTTAAGAAAGTTAGGGTTGGTTTTTTTGTTTGTTTACAACCACTTACTCTAACACTATTACCTTCATATTTGAAGGAAGCTGGGCATTGTTTCAATTGTTTGCTCCTTGGGAACACATACAAGGGAGAATTTGTCTCTCAAACTATGGGCCCCATTTAAGTTTCCCTATAGAGATAGAGTTTTTCTTTATTTTTAATTGCTTCCATATATACCTTTGGAAAAAGTTTTTTAAAAATCTCTGTTTTTCTCTCCAACATGCCAGTGAGCTCGTCTGTAAATTAAACATTGATTTTGCTCTAGTCTCCATCTACAAACTTAAGAGACAAAATCCATTCCTTTCGTGTAACATGTTTCCTTCTCTTTTTTTTTTCTTACATTACTCCAATGTATTGAATAACTTTTCTTACATTGAGCCAAAATTGGTCTTATTGCTGGTTTTAATTTTTTGTTTATTACCTTGTTTCGTCAAAGTGAAAAACTTCAGGATTTAATGTTTGCCAGATCACCGTAGGGATAAATCACCATTAGTGAAGAGTAAACTGTAGCCTTATTATTTAACTTTAAATAAAGCAATTACATTTCATGATTACCCTCAGAATTACTTATGCTTCTACTTCTCTTCCTTTCACCTAATAGGTTCTAGGCTTTGTCCCTGATCGTCTTTTAACTATCCTGATGAAACCATACTTTACAATTTTAATTAGAACAACTGTAAATAATAGATTGATAATAGTGGATCTAAGTATATATGTTCTGTAGCCTTCTATTATCTGAATATGTAGCCTTCTACTATCTGAATATAAAATTGCTTCAAGTAAGGGACTAATGAGGCCTCTTCTGAGTTACTGTGTTATATGGAATTATTTTTTATTACTCTGCTTTCTTTTCCATGTTATTTTCTTCTAACTCATTGCCTTCATGTCCTGTCCCTTTTCCTGATATTTATCCTTTTTGAGAAAAGTAGATCTGATCAGCCAAGTCATTCCAAGATTTAAGTGATAAGGGGTCTGGAATATGTTCCTTTTCTGGTATTACCTACAATTTAAGCAAAAAATTAAGTTGCATTCTTTTAGTCAGGCACAATGTACGTATATATAACAAAATCTTCATAAGAGCCATTAAATATAACAATGCATGCAACTACCTACTTGTAAGTCTAATGCTTAGAATAAACAGCGAATTACCTCATACATTTTGTAATATTTCTTACATCTTGAAAATTATTCATAAGTTTTCTTATGTAAGAAGCCTGGTCTGACACCAAACATAGTTAATACTCAGTTTATTGATTAATTGACTGTTTTCAGAATACTAAAAGATTAGGAATAATGGCTGACAGAACATACTGTTAAGATGTTCTTATAGACAAAAATCCCCAAAACTCTGGCTCTCTGAATTGGACTCTGGATTCATTCAATCTAGAAAGGCAGCTTCATCTTTGATAGTGGTTATTTTAATGACAGTTTCTTTTGAAAGTTTAATACTAATGAGTAATTTATAAAAAAAAAAAATGAGAGATGATGAAACCAAGTTGTATTTGATGAATGGATTAAATCTTGAAGGGCAGAGAAGCTTCAAGTCTTGGTAGAAGTCTGTAAAGCCTCAAGTCAGACTAATCCAACTTACCCTTAAATTTGGCCAGTTAGGACAAAGAGGAGTGAATGAATGACATTTGTCAATGTAAAAAATTCTACATCTCCATACAGGTTGTGTATATTGCATTAAGTTCCATTTGGTTATGAATTCATTATTTTCACCTTTTTTATTAGTCTTGTTACTGTGTTTCAACTTTTATTTTTGTAAATTTTTATTTTGGAAACATTCAGACTTTGAAAAACTCTGGGAGAACAGAGTTTGTATGAACAACTGTACTTTGTACACCTAGATTCATGATTGTTAGTATTTTGTAATATGTAACTTATAATATATATGCATATACACAGGGTACCAACAATACATACACATTTCAGGAGAGGAAAAAAATGTATTAAAATTGTAATACCCAGTATATACTGATAACATTTGTTACCTTATGTATTGTATCTTGTATATTTTATAATTGCAGAAGTCAAATATGACTTGAGTATTACAATTTTAATACAGTATTTTCCTTTCTTAAAATGTTTATACATTTTTTGGTACCCTCTTTGTGTGTGTGTATGTCTCCTCTGTTTATATTTCTCTCTGTTTCTCGCTCTGTTTCTCTCTGTTCCTCCCCTTCCCTCCCCTCATGTCCCTCCCTACACCATTTAAAGATATTTTCTTTTTCATGTATCATGGCACTTAATCCTGAATACTTCAGCAAGTGTCCCTAAAAATAACAGGATTATTCGCCCTTTCCAGTGTGAGAAATATGGCATTGAAACAATAGTATCATAAAATATAATACTTTAATATATTTTTAGATTTTTCTAATTATCACAAAATATTATTTACAGATTTTTTAAATTCAGTAGTCTGTCAAAGATCATAAATGGAATTTGGTGGTTTTTTTGGCCAGGGCTGGGTTTGAACCCACCACCTCCAGTATATGGGGCCGGCGCCTTATTCACTGAGCCACAAGTGCCGCCCATAAATGGAATTTGGTATGATAGGTTGCCACCAATTTTTTGTATATATTGTCAGAAAGTTTTGTGACATATTGTTGAAAGTTTTAGTATCTGTGGAAAATGTCTTTCCCACTGTTAAAAAATTGATAAATCTGGGTAATTTAGAAATAGTCCATTATAACTTTATGATATAATTGATTTTATAAGTGATTTGAATTTCTCAGAGACAGTTTACTTATGGCTATATGTGTGTTTGTGATGCCCTGAGTTTTTAATCTCTTTAAAAATTAATTTTATTAAAAAAAATAACCATACAGAAAAAAGGTTTTTTTCCTAACCCATGCAACAATCAACATACAGAATAGTTCTATCATCCCTAAATGCTTTTTATGCTCTCTTCAGTGTCATACCTTCACATTCTGCCAATCTCTACTGTATTTCCCATCACTATAGTTTAATTTTTTAAGAATGTGTCAAACAATTGGAATCAGAAGATACAACTGGCTTCTCACAGTTTAGTTATCTTTGACATTAATCCAAGTTGTTGTGTGTATAAGAAATTTATTCCTTTTAAACTGTGAAATAGTATTCCATGGTACATCTATACCATAGCTTATCTATTTACTCATCGAAGGACATTTGGGTTGCTTTCAGCTTTTAGTTATCACAAATAAATTAGCTGTGATCATGTGCATATGGTTTTTATGTGAACATAATTTTTCATTTCTCTTGGACAGATAGCCAGAAATAAAATTGCTGGATCATATGGTAAATGCCAGACTCTTTTACAACATTTGCATCATTTCATCTTGGAGTCGGTCCAAGATGGGAGGTTTATGGTGTAACAAATACGAGACAGGCATGTTATAGTGCATGTGAAATAGTCTAGGTTTAGGAGTATGAAAAGAACCTTCATGTTTAAAATTTATTTTATTATTTAGTCTTTAAGCTAAAGCTTTTAAGATATTTGGGCCCTATTAACATTGAATATACACTAATGTGTTGGTGTATGAAGATAACTGACAATTTTGTTAAAATGCAGTAAAATAATTGCACAAATTAAATAAATAGTTGGTCCAGCAGGAGTATATTTCACATTTTTTTGTAAATGAACTCATAAATTTTGTTCTTTGAAGATTTTAATGCCAAATTATTTACTTAGTGAACTATATTGTCAACATTAAATAAAGATCCACACATCTGCTCCTGCTTCCATATTAGTAAACCATGATGATCTGTAAATCATTAGGACTTGAAATACTGGAATGTGGTAAGTCCTCACATTTATTCTGTCATTTATCTAGCCAATAATATTGTTAATTAATAACACTGCTCAAGCTATCATTTATGAGAAATACTTGCTTAAGCAATCCATAGGTGCAATTCCCCCATTACTTGAGAAGCCAGAATAAAAATATCTTTACTATAGTAAAGAACAGAACTCATATTTCATTTAAATTGCATAAGATATAACAGGCTTCCTGTAGTATATGGGATTATAATAATATACTTTTAATTAACATTTGTTGGAATGAAAGGATTTATGGACTTTTTAGTAGACTTTTATTTTTTGAGCAGTTTTAGGGCCATAGCAAAATTCAGCAGCAAGTACACAGGTTTTTAATATACCCTCTGTACCTGCATTTGTGTATCCTCCTCCATTATCAACATCTCCACCAGAGTAGTATTTTTGTTACAATTGCTCAACATACATTGACACATCATTATTAATCAAATTATTAGTCAAAGTCCCTAGTTACATTTTGGTTTACTCTTAATGTTTTATGTTGTGTGGGTATGGGCAAATGCATTATGTCACTGTTGTACAGGTTTAGTAACTGTAATACAAATTGCTTGGGACCAAAAGTATTTTGGACTTTGTTTTCGGATAATGAGGTATCTTGGTGATGGGACTCAAATCTAAACACAAATTTAGGGCGCTGCCTGTGGCTCAGTGAGTAGGGCACCGCCTCATGTACTGAGGATGGCAAGTTCGAACTCTACCCTGGCCAAACTGCAACAAAAAAATAGCCGGGTGATGTGGCAGGCTCCTGTAGTCCCAGCTCCTCGGGAGGCTGAGGCAAGAGAATCACCGAACCCCAAGAGCTGAAGGTTGCTCTGAGCTGCAATGCCATGGCACTCTACCGAGGGTGACAAAGTCAGACTCTTTGTCACTAAAATGAAATAAAATAAACACAAATTTATTTATGTTTCACACATAGCCTAAAGGTAATTTTACAAAATAGTTTAAATATTTTTGTGTATGAAACATCGGAAAACAAAGATGTCTGGTATAGAATTTTTATGTGTGACGTCATGCTGGAGCTTAAGAATTTGCAGATTTTAAGTATTTTGTGTCTTCATTTTAGGGATATTCAAATTGTAATATCATACAGAGTCATTTCACTACCCTATAATCCTGTGTCCTCTACCTGACAACCGCTGATATTTTTACTGTCTCTGTATTTTTGCCTTTTTCGGAATGTCATATAGTTGAACTATAGTGTGTGTAGCCTTTTCAGATTGGCTTATTTTATTTAGGAATATGAATTTAAGTTTTTTCTAATTCTTCTCTTGACTTTATAACTTATTATTGTTGTTGTTATTATTATTATTATTATTATTTTTACCATTGAGTAATATTCCATTTTCTGGACCTACCACAGTTTATGTATCCATTCATGTACTAAACGACGTCTCAGTTATTTCCAAGTTTTTACAATTATGAACACACACATGCAGTTTTTTGTGTGGACATAAGTTTTCAACTCTGGATAAATACCAGTAAGTATGATTGCTGGATCATATGAATATGTTAACTTGTGGAGGAAACCACCAAACTATCTTCCAAGTGCTTATACCATCCTATATTCCCACCAGCCATGAATGAGAGTTCTGTTGCTTTCCATCCTCACCAGCATTTGGCCTTGTTGGGTGTTCTAGATTTTGACCATTCTAATAAGTTTTTAGTCGTATCTCTTTATTGCTTCAGTTTGCATTTCCCTGATGACCTATGATGTGAAGACCAGAGACAGTAGCTCCTGCCTGTGAAGCCAGCATTTTGGGAGGCTAAGGTAGTAATAATCATTTGAGGCCAAGAGTTTGAGGCATATGATGTAACGTGTCTTTTCATATGCTTATTTGACATTCGTACATATTTTGGTGAAGTACATGTTTAGGTCTTTGGCCCATTTTTAAAATAAGGTTGTTTATTTTATTGTTTACCATTAAGATTTCTTTGTATATTTTGGATAACAGTTCTTTATCAGATTTGCCATTTGCAAATATTTATTCCCAGCCTGTGGTTTATCTTTTCATTTTCTTGGCTGTGCCTTTTGTATCCAGAGCAGAATTTTTAATTTTAATGAAATTCAACTTATCATTTCTTTCTTTCAGGATCATGCCTCTGCTGTCATATCTTAAAAGTCATTGCCAACCCAAGGTTGTCTAAATTTTCTACTTTTATTTTCTAGGCGTTTTGTAGTTTTGTGTTTTATATTTAGGTATGGGATTTTGAATTAATTCTTGTGAAGGGTGTTAATTCTCTGTCTAGATTCATTCTTTTTTTTTTTTTTGCATTTCCTGTCTTTTAAGATTTTGAGTTTTTTCAAAAGGCATTCCTTGGCTGGAATTCTGATTTTGGCTCTGCAAGGATATATCACTACTCTGATACTAAAATCAGAGTAGTGCTTTGTATTGCTTTAAATTGTAGTGCTCTCTTTTCCAAACCTGGAAATAAGGAAAGGACTAGCACATCAGTAGTAGCCACAGTTCAAAAAGAAGAACCTTGGAGAGGAAATTTACATGAATATGATAGGGGTGCTGGAAAATGGTAATCTCAGTGCCTTCAAAAAAAAGAAGTAAAGTTGATTTATAATAATGTCATTATGTACTTTTTTTTTTTTTAGTAGCAGGAACAAAGTAAGTTAAGCTTACCAATACTCTGTAAAATTTTAAATATCATTGGTCCTTTTGTGTTTTATCCATGTAGAAAATCAGATGATTAAGTACAAAAGTATATGAAATCAAGAATGAGCTCTCCCTGTTATAAGACTTTATCACTTTGATCCCTTGACTTATTGTCATATGTTACTATTACTCCTAATTTTGCTAGAAAGCTTTGGCTTAGATTTCATAATGCCAGTTAAGATGGAGAAATTGCCTAAAAATAAAGTTTTTGTACTACTGGGATCATTGTCTGGTTTTCTAATTTTGTTGGGTTTGAATCAGAATTAATTAATTGTTATTTTACTGTCAATGTCAGGCCTTTATTCTATTTTTTTAGATGTCCTAGAATTTTTAAAAAGTAGCAGAGGAACAGTAACGATATTGAACAATTTGTAGCACTCACATTTTGGTCATGATCTTCTGAAGGCTACTAAAAGAAGTATTGTTCTATTGTTGATTGGTTTTAGGACACTCATCCTTGTTTTCTTTTTATGCTAGAAACAAACTATGTACAGGAGATACACGTATTAGGATACTTCTCTCCTTTTAGCAAGTTTGTAGGTGTTTATGAATCACAAACTGAGAATCAGAGGTCTACAGCAGTGCTTTTCTCTATTTATCTGTGGACCACCTACATCAGAATGACCTATAGTACTTTTTAAAAATGCTTATTCATGGCCCTCATTCATATCCTATTGAATCAGAATCTCCAGAGATGGAACTCAGGAACAAGCTCTCATGTGCTTCACCGGCCCACTTAATCTAAAACAATGGTCTCTTGTGGTGGATTACATGCACTGCAGAGTGTATCATTCTAAGGCTTAATGTCCACCAAAATTCTTCTCTTCTTCCTTGGTACACAACTAGACTACATGTCCTAGCCTTCCTTGCAATGAAGTCAGAACGTGTTCAGACTGCCAGACAATGTAGTGTGAGCTTACGTCATAATGTTGGTTACTTCCTGGCTTAGCCCATGTGAACTTCTATGCATAGTCCTACATGTTCTTCCTTTTTCTGCCTAACTAGAGTTGAGATGACCATGACAAGCTCAGAAACTAAGTGTTTATTTTTCTTTAATCTGCTAGATTTTGGTGGGGGGTGGGATATTATAGCATCTGAGCCTGGCTATCCTATCTAATTTGGAAATGTTCGGGGATGGTAAGAAAATACTAAAACTTTCATTTTTATTTATTTTTATCTAAATAAAACTTTAGGAAAAGTATAAGTTTACCAATAGTAAAAGATTGTTCCTGGTATGCATGTATAGTATAGCAAAGATCTTAAGGGAAGAGGAAATTCCATGATATAAAGGGTTTTACAGTGATGCATTCACTTGTTCATTCATTTGTTCGTAGTTTATAGATACCTGGGTTAAGTGGAGTTTTATGTTATATTATTCAATTCTAATTATGCTAATATTCATAAAATGACAATGTTACTTTAAAAGGTTCCTGCAAATATACCACATATTATATATAATACTAATAATAGCTAGAAGGAAATGGCAGAGCTCACTCTTATTTTGGCAAGACTTTTTTTGCAAGCACATTATGAAATTAAAGAAATAATGCCTTTGAAGTATTAAAGCTAAGGACTGGGCGTCGTAGCTCACACCTGGATTCCTAGCACTCTGGGAGACCAAAAGCTCATGGGTTCCAGACTAGTCTGAGCAAGAGCAAGACCCCATCTCTAAAAATAGCTGGGCGTTGTGGTGGGCGCCTGTAGTCCCAGCTACTCAGGAGGCTGAGGCAAGAAAATGGCTTGAGCTCAAGAGTTTGGGGTTGCTGTGAGTAGTGACACCAGAGCAGTCTACTGAGGTGGACAAAGTGAGATTCTGTCTCAAAAACACAAAACAAAAACAAAAAAATAACCAAAGGAAAAAAAAAGTAAAAGCTAATCAAAGGTCAGCCAAAAGAAATTGTGATAATTACGGCTACCATTATAAATATCAATTGATATTCGGTCACCTTCTAGAACAATGAAATAATTCATCATAAGTATATTTTGTATTTTGAGATATTGCATAATTATAACATATGAATGTAATTTATACTTAAATACACATAGATACTCTGGGAGTATACACTAAAAATTTTTATAGATGGGATACTGTATAAAAAAAATTTTGGAAAATAAGAGTCCAAATTTACACTGTTCAAAATGTAGTCCTAATGACATGTTGCTAGAAGGCACTTGGAAGGTGAGATGTTCTGATTGGGATGTAAATAGAAAATGCACATCTGATTTTGAAGACTTCCATGAAAAGAATGTAAAATAACCCACTTGTTGAAATGAAAATATTTTTGTTATATTGGATTAAATATATTAAATGTAGTAAAACTAATTTCCCCTGTTTCTTTTTGCCTAATTTAAAACATGGATAATAGAAAATTAAAATTACAATGTAACTGGCATTAGACTTTCGTTAACTACACTGAGCCTACAAACATTCTGTTTCCCACTCGATTCTTATTTTTATTCCTTTATTTATCTTGGTAAGGAAGGCGGCTCATATCTTATTTATAAGTAGTATATAGCTGAAGTCTGAACTCATGATTGTTATATCATCTGGGAAGATTAACATATATTAATAAGATTAATGGAAAGATTGTATTGATTTTAGGAACTTGCTAAGAAATTAAATGCAACCAAACTTAAATATATCTATCTTCTATCATGTTTCTAAGGGTATAACTGCAAAATTATTACAAATCACTTTGACCTTAAATTTAGATTTTTGTTTAGATGATATTGTCAAATGAAAGTCTTAGAGACTTAGTACTTGAGTAATTCTTCTGATTTTAAAAACATCTATAAATAATTTGCTTATTTGCAAGTTATGGTTAGAACAATTCAGTGAGGTTTTTAAAAATAAACTTTGTTTGAATTTAACATCATGTCCAGTGAGCTTTACTGATTTGTCACAAAGTTAGATGAATTCACATGCAAGTTACTTTTTAACTTGGATTCAGATACAAATTAAATTCTTTTTAACAGATTAAAAGAAATTGATCATCTGTATACTTTACAGTCCAACCTTTTGGTTTCTTTGTGCCACATTAGAAGAAGAACTGTCTTGGACCACAAATTAAATACACAAACACTAATGAAAACTGATGAACAGCCAAAAAAAGGTCTACGAATAATTTTCGTGGTATCCTTTACCACAGATAAGCAAAAAATCCTCACATAATTCTCATGTAGACTTATAGGCCGCAGGTTGGCCACCTTTGCAGAATTTTTGTGTATTTTCAGTATAAATTTATTTTATGTTATTTACTTATTTATTTTTTTGGAGACAGAGTCTCACTGTGTCACCCTGGGTAGAGTGCTATGGCATCACAGTTCACAGCAACTTCAAACTCTTCGGCTTAAGCAATTCTCTTGCTTCAGCCTCCCAAGTAGCTGGGACTACAGGCACCTGCCACAATGCCTGGCTATTTTTTGTTGCAATTGTCACTGCTGTTTAGCTGACCAGTGCTGGGTTGGAACCCGCCAGCCTGGGTGTATGTGACCGGTGCCCTAGCCACTTAGCTAAGGGTGCCAGCGGTATAAATGTGTTTTAAAGGAAAGTAGTGGTTATGTCTTTTTGTCAGAATCTTAAATTACGAAATTTCTTAAGAGTAATTGTGAATGAACCTACAAAAATAGGCTTGATTTCTGTTGTCTGTTCAAGGGTGTGGTCCTTGGTCCAGCAACATGGGGTTCACGTGGGATCTTGTAATTAATGCAAAGTTTCAGATCCCACATTAGATCTACCTTGTCAGAATTCATATTAAAGTTTGTAGTGTTTGGACACTGGTTGTCACCCCAAAATTTAGATTTCTGCTGATACTGCCACCTAGTGACAGATTTGTAAAATTTCTACAATTCTTAGCATTGTACTCTATATTTAGTGTTGCTAAGAACTCCCCTCCCTTTTTACCTTTTTTAAAAAATCAGAGTATTCTGTAGTCCCAGCTACTCGGGAGGCTGAGGCAAGAGAATCGCCTAAGCCCAGGAGTTGGAGGTTGCTGTGAGCTGTGTGACGCCACAGCACTCTACCAAGGGCAATAAAGTGAGACTCTGTCTCTACAAAAAAGAAAAAAAAAATCAAAGTATTAAAATAATTCATACAGAAAAGAGCATAAAGTGAGAAGGAAGATTCTACCTTTCCCACATGCAATTCTATTCCAGCTCTCTAGGAACAGACAGCTTTCTGATTTTAGTTGTACTAATACTTCCATAACTAAAAAATGATAGCCCTAGCCTGTTCTTTTGCTTCTAACTCTGTCAAAAATAGCATATTTATGGACTTCCTACTATAAAAGGAGAGGATTTGACTCACACCATCCCATCTCCCCTTTTTGGTAATTATATTGACTAGTTCTTTGATAGATTAACCTTTTCACTTCATATAACATGCATGTACTTCTTGTAACATAAAAGTTCAGGCATCTTTTCTTCACTTCTTTCTGAGAAAATCAGTATTACAACTACTTTTTAGATTTCTCATCTTTTCTTCCCAAATTGTGACAGCCTTGGCATTACTTTTATATTATGAAAGTTTCTAAACTTTATATTATTTTTTATAACCATATTAAATAATTAATTTTACAAATTTTGGACAATTAAGTATCATATACATTGTTAGGTGCTGAACACACAGAGGTGAACATTAAACGATAGTCTCTACCTTCCTAGATCTGACAGTCTAGTCTTCAGTGCTCCATTTAGGCATTAATTCTGATTATTGAAATCCACTATATTGTATTTAAGTTTTTATAATTTGCACATATTTTTCACTGCAGAACCAGATGGTATGACTAGCCTAATAGAGAAGGAATTGCAATTCTGTATCACTTAACCCACTGCTACTCAAAGTGTGTCAAGGTCAAATTCATTCTCTCTTTCTACATTTCCTGAGATCAGAATAATGATCTAGTTATATTTGCTTTATATTTTGACCATGACTTTTTTAAAATAAATTTTTACTTTTTATAAAGTTTCTTATTGCCTTTTCTTTCACTTATAGCATATGCTGTTCCCTGTCATTAAATGTCCCCATTCTCTCATTTATTATATACGTTTCATGTTTTCATTTTTGGATTTATCCTTCCAAGAGTACCTCAAGTTTAGCCTAGAGGCTATTTGCTCTCTAGGGCTACTACATAGCTATCATAGTGGCTTTATTTTCATTGTATTCCTGGGTTTGCTATTGATTCTTGGGTTCATTTTTAGTTTTGGTGTATAATCTCAAATAATTGTGTGTAGCGGGTAAAATATCTAAATTCCTGCATCTTTGAAAAAGATTTTATTTCCCATTCTCTGAAAGAAAGTTTGGTTGTATATAGAATTTCTGATTCAATCTTTAAAACATTCCTTTATTATCTGCTATAACTAGTATTGCTGGCTTTCTGCTTTTCATTCCATTGTAGGCAGTCTTCTTGTTTTTTATTCTCTAAAGGATCCTTTTCTTTGTCTGATCTGAAATTTTACAGGATTTTGTCTTGCAGTACATCTGATGGCTTTTTTTTTTCCACCCTGCTTTGTACTTGGTAAGCCATTTAAATCTAAAGATTGATCTTTCAGCTTTTAGGAATTTTATTCTTTTTTTTTTTTTTAACCTACTATATATTTCTGTTCATCTTCTGAAACTCATAGTCTTTAGAAATAATATCATTTCTGTGCATTCTACATATTGCTGAATTGCTTTCTTTGTTGTTATTTGTTATTGACAAATAATTGTTTAGATTTATGGAATATGGTATTATGTTTTGCTATAAGTATACATTGTAGAAAGATTAAATTAAGCTAATATGTCGATCACCTGACAGATATACAATGTTTTTGTGGTGAGAACATTTAAAATATACTCAACAATTTTGAAATAATGTAATACGTTATTAAATAGATGACTACAATTTATTCCTGCTAACTAAAACTTTCTATCCTTTGATAAACATCACCTCTTTCTCCAATCCTCGCTTTCCCTCTCCCCTACCCAGTCCCCTTGTAGCCTCTGGAACCACTGTTCTATTCTTTCCTTCTATGAGTGTGACTATTTTAGATTCCATGTATAAATGAGATCATGCCTTATTTGTTTTTATGTACCTGGCTTATTTCACATAATGTAATGTCCTCCACGTTCATCCATCTTGCCACAAAAGACAGAATTTTTATCTTTTTTTACTACTTTGTAGTATTTTGTCGTGTATGTCTACCACTTTTTCTTTATCCATGTATTCATTTATTAGTGGGCACTTAGATTGCTTTCATATCTTGGCTATTTTAAATAATGCTAAAATGAACATTGGGGTAAAGATATTTCTTCAGCATTCTGAAGATAAGTATCACTATAATGTTCATTTCAGCATTATTTAAAATAGCCATACTGATTTAAGTTTCTTTGGATACATACACAAAAGTGAGATTGCTGGATCATATGGTAAATCTATGTGTAGTTTTTTTGAGGCATTTCCATACTGTTTTACAAAATATACTAATTTCTGTTCCCCCCAACAATGTAAACAGAGTTCCCTTTTCTCCACAACCTTGCCAATATTTGCTATCTTCCATCCTTTTTATGATAGTCATTCTAACCGGTGTGAGGTGCTATCTTGATGTTTTAGTTCATGCCCCTAATGATTACAGATGTTGAGTTAAAAACTTTTTCTCTAAGATCGAGAAGATAATGATGCCCTCTCTGTCCACTTGTATCTGACATAGTACTGCAAGTCCTCCAGCCAGAGCAATTAAGCAAAAAGAAATAGATAGTATCCAAGTACTTTCGGATAGAAGTGAAATTCTTTGGTAATGACATAATCTCACATAAAACCCTAAACATTACCTAAAAAACCTGTTAAAACTGATAAATGAATTCAGTAAAGTTGCAGGACACAATATTAATCAGTAGCATTTTTATACACTGAAGGCAAACTATGTGAAAATGAAATTAAGAAAACAATTTATAATAGAATGAAAAATAAAATACTTAATGAGTAAATTTGATCAAGGAAGTGAAAGATCCATATAGTAAAAATTATAAAACATTGATGAAAGAAAAGAAATGAAAGATGTCACAAATATATGAAAAGATAGCCCATGTTCATAGATTATAAAAATGGATATTGTGGAAAATGTGTGTATTGCCAAAGCAATCTGCAAATTCATTGCAGTCCCTATCAAAATTCCAATTTTATTTTCCACAGGAATAGAAAAAATAATCCTGTATTTGTATGGAAACACAAAAGACTCCAAATAGCCAAATCAATCTTGAACAAAAAGAATATAGCTAGAGGCATCACACTGCCTAATGCCAGAATACTTTATAAAGCGATTGTAATCAAACCAGCCTAATACTGGCTTTAAAAACCGACAGTTTGACCAATGGAACAGGATAGACAGCCCAGAAATAAACCCAAACATTTATGATCATTTGATTTTCAATAAACATGCTAAGATCACACAATGACAAAAGCATATTCTTGTCTATATAAATTGTGCTGGGAAAACTGGACATCCTTTTTTTTTTTTTTTTGCAGTTTTTGTCTGGGGCTGGGTATGAATCCACCACCTCCGGCGTATGGGGCCGGGGTCCAACTCCTTTGAGCCACAGGGGCCACCTTTTTTTTTTTTTTTTTTAAAGAAACAAGAGTTCACTATGTTTTCCAAGCTGTAGTGCAATAGTGGTCAAATAGCTCACTGCAGTCTTGAAGTGTCATGTGACCCTTTTGGCTAGGACTACAGGTGTGCATTACTGCACCCTACTGAAATTTGACTCTTATCTCACACCATATACAAAAGTTAACTCAGGGTGGTGCCTGTGGCTCATCATGTAGGGCACTGGCCCCATATACTGAAGGTGGCAGGTTCAAACCCAGTCTCAGTAGAACTGCAAAACAGAAAAAAGCTGGGCATTGTGGCGGGCGCTTGTAGTCCCAGCTACTCAGGAGGCTGAGGCAAGAGAATCGCCTAAGCCCAAGAGTTAGAGGTTGCTGTGAGCTGTATTACACCATGGCACTCTACTGAGAACGATAAAGTGAGACTCTGTCTCTATAAAAAAATGAAGAAAAGTTAACTCAAAATGGATTACTTAACCATAAGACCTGAAACTATAAAACTATCTATAGAAAATACAGAAGAAAATCTACATGACATTGATCTGGGCGATGATTTCTTTGATAAGACCCTGAAAGCAGGGGTGGCACCTGTGCCTCAAAGGAGTAGGGTTCCAGCACCATATGCCAGAGGTGCCGGGTTCAAACCCAGCCCCAGCCAAAAACTGCAAAAAAAGACCCTGAAAGCACAGGCAACAAAAACAAAAGTAGACAGATGTGACTATATTGAACTAAAAATTTTTTGCACATTAAAGGGAACAGTTAACAAAGTGAGTAAAGATACCACTTTATTGGGAGAAAATATTTGCAAACTGTCTTATCTGATAATGGACTAATATCTATGATATGAGGAACTCAACTCAAGCAAGAAAACAACCAGATTAAAAAATGGGCAAAGGATCTGAACACACATTTCTTAAAACAAGACATAAGAATGACCAACAGGTCCATGAAAATATACTGGATTTTTATTCTATTTGAATGCTTTCATCTTTGTTTAAGAGTGGTATTGGCTTGTAATTTTTCATGAGGTAGAACTCTTGACTGGTTTTGATTTTAATATTAAGGTTTTAACTAATACTATAGAGTGAGTTTAGGACTATTTCCATTTTGTTAATTTTTTTTCTTGTAGCTGGGCACACTGGGATGTGCCTATAATCCTACCTACTCAGGACACTGAGGTAAGAGGATAACTTGAGCCCAGGAATTTGAATCTAACCTGGGAAACATAGTAGGACCCTGTCTCTGAAATTTTTTTTTTCTCTTCGATTTTGTATGAGGTTGGAATTGTTTGCTTTGTTGGCTCTAATGCTCTGGAAAGATATTTAACCACAAAATCAATTTTGAGTAGTGTCATGACTACTCACACTCTCTTCTTAAGTTAGTTTTAAAAGATTATTTTGTTGTATCTAAAACCCAGCTGGATGGACAGTTATGTTACTTTTTCATTACTAACATTATTTATTTGTGTTTTTTCTCAATTAAAAAAAAAGAAATTTGTGAGGGTTCAATTTTACCAGAGGTTTATCTATTTTGTTAGTCTTTCTAAACATCCAACTTTTTTGTTATACTGAATTTTATTATATATTTGTTTTCCATTATATTAATTTTTGCTTTTACATTTCATCATATCCTCTGTTCTTCTTTCATTGTATTTATTTAGTGGGGTTTTTATGTCTTAAATTTCACATTAAGCTCTTTTATTTTCGTACTTTCTTTTTGTAAATTATGCCTTTCTAACTGTGAATGTCCCACTAAGTAATCCTGTAATTTGTACTTACAAAATGTGGTGTACATCCTATTCATTGTTGTTTCATTAACTCATTGAATCTGTAAATATCCAAATTACATTTTAAATATCCAAATTTATGTGGCTTTCTTACCACATTTTTACTTCAAATTTAGTAATAAAGTGTTCAGATCACTTGGTGTCTATCATTCTGATTTGCTAAAATTTGTGGAGTCTTATTTTATATCCCCATCACATAATATTAATGCCTTATACCTACTTGTTTAATAAATACCTATTTAATGAATTAACTGAACTCTTTAAGAATGTGTCACATAAGCGTGTCATTTTTTTTTTTTTTTTTTTTGAGACAGAGTCTCATTCTGTTGCCCTGGGTAGAGTGCTGTGGTGTCACAGCTCACAGCAACCTTAAATTCTTGGGTTCAACTGATCCTCTTGCCTCAGCTTCCTAAGTAGCTGGGACTATAGGTGCCCGCCACAACACCCAGCTAGTTTTTCTCTTTTTAGTAGAAACGGGGTCTCACTCTTACTCGGGTGAGTCTCGAACTCTTGAGCTAAGGCAGTCCACTGGCCTCAGTCTTCCAGAGTGCTAGGATGACAGGTATGAGCCACTACACCTGACAGTGTCATCTTTTTTATTTGAAATCTTTTTCAAGAGAGAGTCATTGCCAATCTTAGTTGCACTAGAATGTTTTTTCCTTCTGCCGTCCCCGCTTACTTTGTAGTAACAGATAAGTAGATACATGTTTTAGGTAACATACAGAACGTTGGATTTAATGTACTATAAAGTTAGAAGTGTATCTTTAGATTTTAGTGGCCATCTTTGACCCAGGGGAATTAGTCCAATTTATATATCTCTCAGATATGCCCAGTATATAATATCATTTGTTAAAGCTACAGTATCGAATTTTATACTTACAATGTGTTTCATGACTGGTCAGAACGTTTCAAGTCACAGATGAGTAAGCATCATAGTCACATGTCTCTGCCAGAGAGCCATAGCTGAGATAGCCAGTTTGTCCTTGAAGGGCCATGATGTTATCACAAACATTTCTCAGGAATCAAATTAGTTCACATCATATAAATGGCCTATCTTTCCTTAAACATCCTGTTTCTTTCTTTTTAAAAATTCAGATTAATATGATGGTACAAATAATTAGGTTACATTGTTTGTGTTTACTAAGGTAAAGTTCAAGTTGTAGTTGAGGCAATTTGGCTCTTAATCCAAGGGGTGTGCAATTAGATTTTCTAATATCACGCAATTAGTGATTTTAGATCTACTTATTGTAAGCAGATAGAAGTAGTTATAATTAACAACTCATGGGATAGGACAGAGGATATATATATATATATCCTCTCTTTCTTTTTTTTGGATTTTTATATTGTTCTATTTTTACAGCCTTAAAGTGCATATCAAGCTCCATGATTTCCATCATAGCTTTTCTTAATTCTAGAAGGAGCAAGGCAAATTACTAAGGTTTTAGTTGTCATCTCCGTACCATATAATCAGGTAAATTTGCTTTGTTCAGTAATGGAAAGCCTCGTGTAAAGGAAGGTTTAATATTAGTAATGCGGTACATGGATTTTCCTCCTTGGGTTGTAGTAAATACATAGAGAGAATAGATAGATACAATTAGTGTATTCAGGCCTGTCAATAGAATGGATAATTTTGATCATGAGAATGATGTTATGATTACAAGTAGTTCTCCAGTGAGGTTAATAGAGGGTAGTAAATCCAGGTTGGTAAGACTGGGTAGTAATTGTAGCAGACCAGATAGCTCAAGGAAAGGAGAAGCGAGAGCTAAGCTCAGAGCACTCTGTAATTATAAGGAACACCTATAACATCTCCGTAATGTAACACCTTGGTGATAAGGGCATGGGGAAGAGATTCGGCTCTCTTTAACACAAGAGCTCTCGAGACAAGAACATCAGTGATTGGCAGTCTCTACACCTGTGGGTGCAAGTAGCCACGGGATTATGTCTATAAGAACTGCAGCTGATAATATTATGCAGCCTTAAAGAAAGATGGTGACTTTACCTCTTTCATATTTACATGAATGGAGCTGGAAAACATTCTTCTTAGCAAAGTTATCTCAAGAATGGAAGAAAAAGTATCCAATGTATACAGCTCTACTATGAAGCTAATTTATAGCTTTCATATGAAGGCTATAACCCAATTATAGCACAAGAATATGGGGTAAGGGAGGGGAGTAGGAGGGTGGGTGGAGAAGAGGGTAAATGGTGGGATCACACTTATGGTGCATCTTAGAAGGGACAGGTGAAACCTACTAAATGCAGAACACAAATGTCTTCACACAATAAACGAGAAAATCCCATGAAGGTTATGTTGAACAGTTGGATGAAAATATTTCAGATTGTTTATGAAGCCCACACACTCTACCCCATGATTGCACTAATGTACACAGCTATGATTTAATAAAAAATAAAACTAAAAAATTAAAAACTGCAGGAGAAGGCAGTCGGAGAGTGTGCATGCTATTCTTTCATAGACTCACTCATTCTGACTCTTTTGCTTCTCCTGCTTGCCAGGGTGTCTACCCAGCGTCCTCTCTAAAGACTGCTAAGATTCACTCTCTTATTAAGACTGTTTCTCTCTTTCTTCCTTCTGCTAAGGCAAATAGCCCTCAGGTACCTAAGGGTAATTGTTCCCGAGCAATATAGCACAGCAGTCCGCTCTGGACGATAGTTGCAGGCCCAACAAGTAATCATCAGAATGTTACTAAAGGAAGTAATGTTTGTAAACCTTGTGCTAGCAGCATAATTGTACTATGGATGTATTCTTGGTTTGAGTTTGTGATTATTATCAGCTGCAGTTCTTACAGACATAATCCTCATGCTAGCGGTATAATTGTACTATGAATGTATTCTTGGTTTGCGTTTGTGGGGCAGAAAAGTATGGATGATATAAGACCAAGGGCAATTATTAAAGCAGTTGCTCCTATAAAGCTTCATGGGGGTTGAATAAGGATTGCTATGTGGTTTACTGATGAATAAGCAATTAGTGATTTTAGATCTATTTATTGTAAGCAGATAGAGGTAGTTATAATTATACCTCATGGGATAGGACAGGAAGGGATATGCTGAAGTCTGTTAATGGACTGAGAATGGTGGTAATTTGTATTATACCTTAGCCACCTGGTTTTAGGAGGACTGCTGCTAGTACTATTGATCCAGCAACTGGGGCTTCTACGTACAGAGGCAAGGATAATGTCATGTGTCAGTGTAGTTGCAAGATTAATTATTTTTCAGTTTACACTGAAGCTTTGAACCTGAAATGGTGATCAGATGTGAAGTGAAATTTTTGTTGATGGAGAAGACATCAGGACAGTTGACCCAGTAACGACATGTAGTCTGTGGAAGCCTGTGGCTGTGAAAAATGTTGAGCCATAGACGCCATCTGAAATGGTGAATGAGGTTTCAAAATATTCAAAGGCTTGTAAGAGTGAAGTACAGGCTAGGGCAGTAGTAATAGAGCTTGAAGTATGTTTTCAGTTTCTCTGTATAAGCCTGTGCTTAGGTAGTGGACACTCCTAAAGCTAGGAGTACTGCTATGTTCAGGCGAGGAACTTCCAATGTGTTATGAGGGTTAATGCCTGTGGGAGGTCAGCAACCTCCTAGTCCCGGGGTATGGACTAGGCTTGAATGGTAAAAGGGTCAGAAAAACCCTGCAAAGAAAAAAAGTGTCTGAAATGATAAATAGGACTGTACTGTATTGGAGACCCTTGTGTACTACTGGTGTGTGGCGGCCCTAAAATGTGCCTTCTTATGCAATGTCTCATCACCATTCGTATATTATTAAAAGGTTAGTTAGGAGGTCTGCGGTAACAGATAGTAGAGTTGAAGTGAAATCATATGATTAAGCCAGATGTTATGAGGAGAGCTGATAGGGGTCTTGTAGGGGGCCAAGGGCTTGGGTTTACTATGTGGTATGCATAGGTTTGGTGGGTCATTATGTGTTACCATGTAAGTATGGGCTAAGATTGTGAAGACATATGCATGAATAAGGGCAATAGCAAGTTCAAAGGCTATAAGTAAAATTAAGATGATAAATGTAATTGAGGCTTGATAGATGTAAGTGCTACTGTGGTGCCTCCAATAAGGTGCTTTGGTAGGTGTCCTGCTGTGATATTAGCTGTCAGTCATATGGCTAAAACTACAGGCTGAGTGAACAGGCTAATGTTTTCAATAATTACTAGTATTGGGATTAAAAGGAGAGGTGTTCTTGGTGGTAGGAAATGGGCTAGTGATACTTTCATTTTGTGACAAAAACCTCTTATTACTGTGGCTGCTCATAATGGGAAAGCTATTCCAAGGTTTATTGATAGTTGTGTGGTAAAAGGCCTAGGCGGTTAGTTGAGCCAGTAAATAGTAGTGAAATTCATATTCATGATCAGATTTGTCCTTTGTGTTGTGTATAGTTATTAATTGTTTGAGTACTAGCTGAATTAATCATTGTTGTAGACAGTACAGTAGAGTTCCTCAGTAATAGAGGTGAGCAGGCAGAAGAAAGGATCTCTGAAATTGAAGACAAAGATTTTGAACAATCCCAAGCATTCAAAGAGGCAGAAAAATGGTAAACAAGAACAGAACATTCCCTGAGAAGGTTGTGGGATCATTCTGAAAGATCAAACATCCAACTTATAGGGATTCCTAAAGGAGAGATGATCCTAAAGGCACAGGAGCTATACTCTAAAATATTATGGAGAATTTCCCAAGCATTGTAGGAGATACAAAAATTCAGATAGTAAATGGATTCAGAAGCCCAGTATGAATCCAAATTAAGCGTCTCCTATACGCATTGTAATCAACTTTGCAAAAGTTAACATGAAGGAGAAAATCCGGCAAGCAGCCATGTAAGAAAAGCATCACCTACAAAGGGAGAAATATTAGAATGACTGCAGATCTTTCAGCCTACTCTGGACTTTTCACATGAATGGAATTGTACAACGTGGGGTTTTTCGTATCTAACTTTTTTCATTTTGCCTCCTTTTGAGGTACTTTTGTGTTGTGTTGAAGCATATTTTAGTATTTAGTTACTTTTTATTTCCATTGTTTAAATATAGTACAGTTTATCCATTTACAAGTTAATGGACATTAGGGTTCTTTCCACTTCAGGGTTATTGTGAGTAATGCTGCTATAAATGTTCATTTACACGTGTTTGTAGGGGTGTTCTGTTTTCATTTCTCTTAGGTAAATATCTAGGATTAGAATTTCTGGATCATTTGGTAACTCTATATTTAACTTTTTTTCTTTTTTTTTGAGACAGAGTCTCACTTTGTCGCCTTTGGTAAAGTGCCGTGGCCGTGGCATCACAGCACACAGCAACCTCCAATTCTTGGGCTTAAGTAATTCTCTCACCTCAGCCTCCCAGGTAGCTGGGACTACAGGCGCCCACCACAATGCCTGGCTATTTTTTGTTGCAGTTTGGCTGGGGCTGGGTTCAAACCTGCCACCCTTGATATATGGGGCTGGTGCCCTACCCACTGAGCAACAGGTACTGTCCTAACATTTTATTTTCTAAAGTGACTGCACCCTTTTATATTTCTCACAGAAATTATGTTGGAAAACTAATAGTAATTTAATTGGAAACTTTAGTGTTTCAGTACAGAATGATAATAATTGTCTGTAAGAGATAGTAAACAGAAAAGTTGTGGGTTTTAAAACATTCAGAAAAAATGTAGCACCCTTTGTAATCACAGTTTTTCTTTATATTTGTAATTCATATATTTATGACACCTTAATTTCATTTTGTTTTCTCTTGATTTATAGTAACTTTCTTAACTCTAGTCTTATATATCTATATTTTGTGGCTGGTTTGACATATATAGGAGTAAATCACTTAAAGAAAATTCATGGAATAAATATTTATATGTATTTATGGACCGATTAATTGTGGCCGTGGTTTCATAATTAGAGTAAACCTTATTTTCTCCAGTTGGAAATTAGAACAGATTTTGTTGAGAACTAGGAATCAAGTCTTAGATTTTAAATCAAATCATTTTTCCTTCTTGCTTGCTCTTAGCCGTGTTGCCACGGCCCTGCCTGGCTAGTCAGTCTTTCTCCATATACCTGCTCTTTCTGTGTCCTAATTACTGCTTCCATCCCTTGTCTCTAGTCCTAGGTGTAATGGTTTACCATTTTTGCTACTTTTATGGTCTATCCTATGGTGGTTTCTCGGGCCTAGTCCACCTTCATTAAGGTGAGTTTGAAGGTGTCATATGTTGCATACCATTATCCTGACTAAAACCTTTAAGATTATCTTGTGATGGCATAAAGTTCCTTTGGTAATTTTTAGTAAATTCCCTTGTCTAACTTAATACAATTTGTTTATTATTCAACATATAATAGAATGATACAATCATGGACACTCTAAATATGTCTGGGCTAGCATATGGTTAGTGCCTTTCACAGTAGACCTTCCTTAACTGTCCAATGAGGCACACAATGCAGTGTTAACAGGCCCTAAAAACTTTGCTAAGTGTACTTCTTTTTGTATTGAATAGTCTGTGTAACTCATACAACAGGTGAAGAAATATGTGAGGTAGGCCTTTTAAAATACAGCCAAATCCTAATCAAGATTTTAGAAAGTAATATAAATAATACAATAATTGTTAGATAATTGCAAAACTTCATCTCCCTATCCCAATTACCCACTGAAAAGTTCAAACTTATGGCCAGCCCCCTACAGCTTCTTCGCACCAGAGCAGTAACACCTTATTGGCTATTCTACCATCCCGTCACCTCCCCTAACCGAACCTATATAAGGTGCACTTGTCTTTTATTCTCTCTCTCTCCCTCTCACCCCCCGTATGTCTCTCTCTCTCTCTACTTTCTCTCCTCTCCTCTCTTCCCCCGTTTCTCTCTCTCTCTTCTCTCCTCCTTAATGCTGCTCTGCAGCATCCCCCGCCAATAAAGACCTTTAGTACAAGCCTTAGTGTTCTGTGAGATTTATGCCAGTCAAGTGCCCCCCTTTCAATAATGTAAATAAGATCTATTTTCTACTACTAATCTATAAAATTATTAAAAAATTAAATTTTATTTTCTGCAGTATTTTTGTTGTGTGAAACTCACTTTGTATTATTGTACCCATACAGAAATTACACCAATTTATTTCTTCCATCTTAAAAAATTTTAATTGCCTTTAACCTTTGAGGGCTTTTTTATTTAAAAATGTCATTATATCTCAGGGACAGCAGTGGAAATGTGAACTTTACTGTAAATCAATTACACAGCCTAAGTGGGTGTTTTTATACTTGTTTTTCCTGTACTTTAGTGGAAATCTTTAAAATACATTAAAAGTAATTATTTGGCCTTATTTAGACAGCATTTTAACCTATAATGCTGTATGATGAAATCCTTCATCCAAATAAATCATTTGTCAGAGAGCTTAAATAAGTAAAACAATGTGATTGGTAATTTTGTAGTCTTTCTACTTTATTAGAAATTAAGATATCTAATAAATGTTTATCTCTTTTGTACAAAATAATGCTATTGGTTAATGACTTCAGTGTCTAAGGATATGAAGTTACAAAGATATAGATTATCTTTTATAGAGGTACAAGGGATAATTATGCAAACAAATACTTATTAAAAGTCAACAGAACTGGGCGCGGTGACTCAATGCCTGTAATCCTAGCACTTTGGGAGACTAAGGCTGGTAGAATGCTTGAGCTCAGGAGTTCCAGACCAGCCTAAGGCAAGAGGAGATACTTCTCTACTAAAAAAATAGAAAAAGTAGCCAGGTATTGTGGCAGGCTCCTGCAGTCCCAGCTACTCTGGAGGCTGAGGCAAGAGGACATTTTCTAAAAAATTCTTATGACCCATGCGCATCATCCATCAATATTATGATATAAAATATATTTCTTATATTTCAAATTATTGTGCTTGAAAGGCAAGATACTAATTTAAATGCAGTGTGCTGGTAGTCTCTAAAACAGATAAAAGGGAAAGTAGTTAAAAAGGGAGTCTCTTACTATGGTACCAAAAATACGTGTTTTTGTGCTGGTAAATTAGCAAGAGTAGTTCAGGGTAATCCATGCTAGAGCTTACCTCAGGTTCTGATTTTCAAGAGCTTCTGCCTACCAATTTATCACAGTTATAGTTAATTAATATTTGTATACTTATCTGCTTAATGTCTCTTTGACTTTATTATGCGTTGTATGAAGGGAAGAATTATCTTATTTTCTCCTTTATCTCAAACCCAGCATATTGTCTCACACATGGTAGTAATTGTTCAAAAAAGTATTTGTTGAATATACAGGGTGGCCCTAAAGTTCATGTGCAATTTTAAATTCATGAATTTGAATGTTTAACTTACAAATTAACTTTAAAAGTACTGAAAACTAAAACTTGTAGATTTATTATACATATAAAAATATAAATATTCATTGCATGTGTATATATCAGTATTTAATAATCATCAGCGTTAGTGCTTTTAAAATTTACAGTGTGCTTTAAGACATTTTTAATATTTGTTCTCAGTAATCCTGTTCGGTTGATGATGATTAATAGTCGATCCTCCTTATTCTTGGTTTTGCATCCAAACAAGTGGATGTGGTGGAGATGGAGGGGTTTGGGCGACTGTGCTTCCCATGCGTGAACGTGGAAGGCCTACTATGCTATGCCAGTTTAAATAAAGCATTTAATCATTGGGAACATTGGTGGAGTTCAGTATCCATGGGGGTCCTGGAACCATCCCCCATGGATATGGAGGGTCGAATGTATTTCTCTTTTATCAGCAGACAGTGTGGAATTTAGATATATTATTTGCTTCAAGGACTCACAGGTTTTTAAGTGACGGATCCTAGACTCGAACCATTTGTTTTTACTGTCTTTTGAATGGCAGCATTAACTTCGTATAATATGTGTAGTTCTTCATTAATTAAGGAATGGTTGCAAAATTAAGGTATACATAATTATCACTAAATTTTACAATTAAATGAATACTTTGGGTTATTTTACATGTGCTGAGAACAGTAGTCTTTTTGATAGCAAGAAATTTTGTAAGTGTAAGTTGTGTTTATTTAAGTCTGAATCACATAAAGGAAAATAGGAAAGCTATATTTCTAAACTAATTCTGCAAGGCAGGAATAGCAATCTCTGACAAGTAATGAAATAGCACATAGTGTCTTTAAATTACCTAAATTAGTTATTTCTTTGCATGCCCTATAAATGCTTAAGTCCAGCTAATTAATTTTTCTATTATTTCTTTAAAACTAATGTAGTTAATATTAATGAGTGAAAGGCGATAGAAACCAAGTAGAACAAGATATTTTAGTTGAGAGTGGGTATGAAAGGAGTAGAGGTGGGGAATCCAGGACAGCCATGGAATTATGAAGAAAAAAAAAAAGGTATATTTTATTTGAATTAAAACTGGTAGAATCTCCAAGAACCAGAGGTATTCATTATATAAGATCCTCTTTTTTGAAAGCATATGTAAACCTTATCTTAATTACTAACAAAAATATATACAATATACTGTACACAAAAGGAAGCTATAGATACATACAAATATATGTGGCAGATATATTTGCAAATGCTTTCAACTAGTATGACAGGATAGGGAGGAAAGTTTATACTGTGCTTTCCTAACTTTGGGAATTTTTTTACCTTGTGAATATATTATTCCGGAAAGCAAATTAAATGAAAAATAATTATTCCTTAAAGGCAAGTTAATTTTTCTGTGTGGTGGGAGAAACCTATAGTTATTGTATTTTTTACCGTTGTATGATGACCATCTCTGACTTTCTTTGCCATTGTTAATTTAAAGTCCATTTTGTCCAAAAGTAGAATGACAATAATACCTTCTTTCTTTTGGTTTCAATTTGTGAAAAATATATTTTTTACATCCTTTCACTTTGAGACTTTCTGCATCCTTATTGTTTAGGTGTGTCTCTTGGAGTCAGCAGGTACTTGGGCTGTGTTTTCTCATCCATTTAGCAGCCTATATTTTGTGACTGGTATATTCATGCCATTATCATTAATAAATAGAATGTGTAATATGTGTAATGCTGTTCTGTTAATCATAAGAGTACTTTGTTGCTTTGTTTTTGTTTTTGCGTTGTGGGTATATATGAGTTACGAGCTGCTTTGACTCTTTGGGGTGATTTTACACAGGTGGGTATCTTTTGTGCTGATTTGTGTATGACAGAGTTCTGAGTATTTCCTTGCGAATTTCTTTATATCCCTCACTGGAGTGCAGTGGAACAATCATACTTGACTGTAGTCTCAAATTCCTGGGCTCAAGCCTCCTGCCTCAGCCTCCTAAGTAGCTGGGACAAGAAGTACATCCCACCTGACTAATTTTATTAAAAAATATATTTTATGAAAGGATCTTGCTATGTTCCTGAAGCCAAAACTGGCCTCAAGTGAGCCTCCTCCTTCTGTCTACTGAGATACCATGATTATAGGCATGAGCTATACTGCCCAGCCATTTTAAGTATATGCAATTACTAAGATAATTGATAGCAGACCTTGGTTTATTTTAATATATCACTTTCTGAGAAGTTGGTGCCACCCAATTTAAAGTAGTTACTGTGCATTATATCATATCCTCAATTTTATTCTTTACAGCACTTAGAACTTTGGAAGTTTTCTTGTTTATTCATTGCCTGTCTCCCTCTGAAAGAATGTAAGATGCATGAGTACAAGTACTATATATTTCATTGCTTTCTTTGTAGCACATGGAATAATGCCTTGCACATAATACATGTCTAATAAACATTTATTCAGTGAAAGAACAGTGTTAAAGAATATTATCTTGAGTAGATGAGATTTCAGTAGCATATAAAAAGATTCTTGGGTAATAATATGTTAGAGACTCACAGAGAGTGTTTTTTCTCATATAGTTTAAGAAGTACTCTCTTATCCCATTTAATTATGTATTGCATTCTTTGTGTATCAGTAAGAGGTTAATTGATAATGATTATTGGTCAAATTTTTATGTAATATATGAGGTCTTAGTGAATGTTTACTGTAACTGCATTATATGAAATAAATACAGTAGAATTTTTCTAGTGTTCATTAAAAAAATGACTACTAAATAAATAAAAAAATTAAATAAGAAAAATGGCATATTTATAAAGGCTTATATCCAGTATACATACTTCTAATGATTTATGTCAAAATGTTTAAGTTCTTGAAAGATTTTCTAACATGCTTCTTTATAAACTCCTTGCTCTTTAAACATTGCATAAAGCATAAAAATACAAACCGATTGTTTTCTAGTGTCCAACCTATATGAAAATTACTTGACATCAAGAACGTATTACAATCAATATTTCTTTAATTTTATTCATTTATTTATATATATTTTTGAGATGGAGTCTTGTCCTGTCTCCATGGATAGAGTGCAGTGGCATCATCTTAGCTCACTGCAACCTCAAGCTCCTGGGCTCAAGTGGTCCTCCTCCCTCAGCTTCCCAAGTAGCTGTGACTATAAGCATGTGCCGCAATACTCAGCCAATGCTTCTGTATTTAGTAGAGTCAAGATCTTGTTCTTACTCAGGCTGGCCTTGAGCTCCTGATCTAAAACAGTCCTCCTGCTGTGGTCTCCCAGAGTGCTAGGATTACAGGCATGAGCCACCATACCCAGACTGTATTTCCCTTTTTTTTTTTTTTTTTTTTTTTTTTTTTTGAGACAGAGCCTCAAGCTGTCACCCTGGAAAGAGTGCTGTGGCATCACAGCTCACAGCAACCTCCAATTCCTGGGCTTAAATGAGTCTCCTGCCTCTGCCTCCCAAGTAGCTGGGACTACAGGTGCGCACCACAATGCCCGGCTGTTTGTTTTTTTTTTTCTCCAGACTGTATTTCTAATGATAGTTAGCTTTCCATAGTATGAAATCTGAAAACGAGTCTTATCTTTACAACAACACTTATGTGTGAAAGTTTAATTTTAAGAAAATTAATACGATCCAGAATATAGTCCTGAGGCAGTATATGTGCAAGTACCTAATACAAGCCCATTGTAAATGCTTAATTTCCGAATTTGTTCCCAGCAGCTAGAATAATGTCTGGCTCATAGTAGGTACTTAATTAATATGTGTTGAGAGAATGAAATTAAATGTCTTTATAACATTGGCTTAAATTTGAATAAATTTCTTTATTGCAAAATTTCCTAGGGCTTTAATATGCTAAGGAGGCGGCGCTTGTGCCTCAGTGAGTAGGGCACTGGCACCATATACCGAGCGAGGGTGGCGGGTTCGAACCCAGCCCCAGCCAAACTGCAACAACAACAAAAAACCAGCTGGGCGTTGTGGGGGGCGCCTGTTTTCCTAGCTACTTGGGAGGCTGAGGCAAGAGAATCACCTAAGCCCAAGAGTTTAAGGTTGCTGTGAACTGTGATGCCACAGCACTCTACCAAGGGCGACATAGTGAGACTCTGTCTCTTTAAAAAAAAAAAAAAAACTAATGAAAATTGTGACGATTATCTTTATCTATGCAGATTTAACATGTTGGTTTCCTAAACTCGTTTCTATGTATATCTTTGTGTGGGGCGGGAGAACACCTCAAAGAACACAGTTTGGATTTTGCACATTAATTATTCGTTCAGCAGACATCTATTTAGTACCTGTTTGCCATTAGCCTAGATATTGTATAGAATTCAAAAATTAAATTAGTATTCTATTCTTAAGGAGCTTACATTCTAGTAAAAAAAAAAAAAATTAAAGCATGTAAACAACTTAAATGATGACACCCCCAAATTTTTAAGTTAAATTTTAAAATTAAACCAGTGATAAACCATGTTACTAGGTGATACAATTTCTTAAAATAATCTTAGATTTTTAAAATTAGATCTGGGAGCTAGGGATTTGTGGTCTAATATCACAGGACCTTAAGCATAGAAAGCACTAAAAATAATCATGTGCAGAATTTATTTAGTGTGCTGTGTAAGATTAGAAATCTTGGTTTTATATTTAGTAGATTTCTAATGAGATTGAAATCTTTGGCATCATTTAGACAACAGGATATCCTAGAAAAAGTAAGATTAATGTGACTTTATGTTAATTAAAATGATATCTGATTTACATACTATGAATGTCAGGAATCAAGCCAAGTATGGAGATATTTGTAGAACACTCTGTTCTAAGCAAGATTAATTCATTAAGGTTTAATGTATGAATCAATATTTTTTCTTCTTATGGAAGTCAATAAACATATGCTTCCTTATTAAATCAAAGCAGAATTTCTAGAGGGGAGCACTGCCCAAACAAAAAGAAGTTAGTGTCTATCACATTGTTTACACCAAAAATTTATAATAAAAGTTATTAAAATAAACATACTATTTCTTTGGAACAAAACATTTGCTGAAGATTTTAGTGAAAATTTTCATGTTTAGCTCCTCTGACATTTATTAATTCATCAAACGTACTAATTTATCATGATGTTAGTACTTACTATGTGCTAGATGTACAGAGGTAACTACTGAAATGGTATTTGTATCTTTATAATCTAATGAAGATGTCTCTCAGTAAATAATTACAATAAGGGGACAAATACTATAATGCAGATATGAGTCAGTTACTACTCAGTCATAGTTGAGAAAGTGCTTGTCTCTGCTTATGTCTTATCATGAGTTAAGTATTGTGAAGGTTATATGGAATCTGGAAGGGTGACTACGAGTTGTGAAGTGATGAACATTCAAGATTAGGGTATATAAAAACAAAGGTAAGAGATTGCCTGATACATTTATGAAACTATTGATAATTGATCATGGCTAGAACATAGAATGAGAAAAGAAATAGAGCCAGGAATCAGGTTTATAAAGGAAATTGTCTCAGCAAACTTCTTAAGGTAATCATTATGAATTAAAATAAAGATGTTATGTTCAAATTGCACCTTAGGAAGACCAGACAAAAGCAGCCATGATACAGATAACTACAGGTTGTCTCTAATATTGCCTTACTTAGAGGAAAAGGGAAATTATAGCTAAAAGTACCTTTATTTACAAAATATTTATTTCAAAATACTGTAAATAGATGCCCAGCATAGATAACATATTTCGTAAAAAAAATTTAATGAATATTTCATAAAGATAGTTACATTTAGGTACAATTTTCCATTTTCCCTATATATGGCAACTTTGGGGATACTTTATATTAAAATTGTGGTTAGAAGTTACATCTTAAAGTAAGTCACTGGAAATTGAGGAATAGGCATTTTCAAGATTAATTAAGGCAAGTAGAAATGTAACTCAATCATTAATAGTAGTGGTTCAATGGGCTAAGGCACCAGCTATGCACACCTGACCTTGCGGGTTTAAATCCAGCATGGGCCCCCCAAACAACAGTGACGGTTGCAACCAAAAAATGGCCGGGCGTTGTGGTGGGCGCCTGTAGTCCCAGCTACTTAGGAGGCAGAGGCAAGAGACTCGCCTGAGCCCAGGAATTGGAGGTTGCTGTGAGCTGTGATGTCACAGCACTCTATCCAGGGTGACAGCTTGAAGCTCTGTCTCAAAAAAAAAAAAAAAAAAATAGTAGTAGGAACTGAGAAAGAGGAACACATCCAAGAAGATTTCCACATTTTTGACATGACTTACTCGATCAATTAATATTTATCATGGTAATAATTTGGGAAAACTGGAAGACAAGCAGATTTGAGTGAAGGCAGAAAACGCAAATATTTCTAAGCAACTCTAAATTACCCTTAAACATTCCTATTCCTAAATAAATGTGGGCCAACTTTTTTCTGCAATAGCTTTGACAGTAGCAATAATTACTATCTACAAATTTATTTTCATTATAATATCATTATTTATTTAGAAAAGTCATGTAATTAAAAGTCTCTTAATGGAACTTATATTAAAGAAATAAATTGATTAGCACATTTAACAAAATAAATTAGGAGAGCCAAATGGAATTGTGTTTCAGTTGGCAGTTGCTGATAATACACCAAAGAAAGCATGGAACATTCTTCAGGATAGATGGCAGTGTTAGTTCAGGAAAGAAAAAAGTCTAAATGAATGAAAAAAGATAAAAATTATACAAAGTATCATCTCTAGCCACAGTGGAATGAAGCTAAAAATCATTGAAAAGGGGAAACTAGAAAATGCATAATATGTGGTAGTTAAACAATGCACTTTTAAACAATCAAGGGTTTAAAGAAGAAATCACAAGGTAATTATAAAATACCTTGAGGTGGATGAAAATGAAAACACAACATACACCTGTAAATCCTAGCACTCTGGAAGGCTGAGGCAGGTGGATTGTTGAGCTCAGGAGTGTGAGACCAGCCTTAGCAAGAGCAAGACATCTCTAAAAATAGCCAGATGTTGTGTCAAGCACCTATAGTCCCGGCTACTTGGGAGGCTGAGTCAAAAGGATTACTTGAGCCCGAGAGTTTGAGCTTGCTGTGAGGTGAGACACCACTGTACTCTACTAAGGGTGCCAAAGTGAGATTCTGTCTCAAAGGGGAGGGGAGCAAACACAACATATATAGAACTCATGGTATGTAATGAAAGCAAGCGCTCAGAGGGAAATTTATGTCTATAAATGTTTACATTAAAAAGGAAGAAGCATCTCAAGTCAATAACCAAACCTTACACTTTGATGAACTAGAAAAGAAGAAGCCCAATGCTAGACAATGGAGCTGTGTACGAGTAGAGTTTTATATGCTACTGATTACTGAAGTTCATTTGCTGTTGATTCAAATTAAATTATTATAAATTTCGGAGGTTAAATGTGTTTCCCCTAATAACCACAAGGAAAATACCTACAAGAAATACATAAAAGGAAATACATAAATGTAGAGAGAGATTCACTACAAGGAAAAGATAAATCAGTTAAACTCAATAGAAAGCAGTAATTGTGGGAAGGAAAAATGGAAGGAGGGAAATGATAAATATTAGTGTGGAAATAAGTGAAATGGAGAATTGAAAAACAAGAGAGTGAAAAAACAAAAGTTGGTTCTTTGAAAAATCATCAAATTGACAAAATGTTAGCCAGATTCCCTTAGGAAAAAACACAGGGTTTTTTGGTTTATTTTTGACAGAATCTTACTGTAGAGTGCCATGACATCAGCCTAGCTAACAGCAACCTCGTTTAGACCAGGGGTCCTCAAACTTTTTAAAAAGGGGGCCAGTTCAGTGTCCCTCAGACTATTGGCGGGCAGGACTATAGTTTAAAAAAAAAAAACTATGAACAAATTCCTATGCACATTCCACATATCTTATTTTGAAGTAAAAAAAATAAAACGGGAACAAATACAATATTTAAAATGAAGAACAAATAAAGTTAAATCAGCAAACTTATCAGTATTTAAATGGGAACTATGGGCCTGCTTTTGGCTAATGAGATGGTCAATGTCCGGTTCCATATTTGTCACTGCTAGTCGTAATAAGTGATGCAAGTGTACATCAGTTAGTCTAGATTTGGTTGGAGATTTCAGATGTTTCATTCTGGAAAAAGTCTGTTCACAGACGTAAGTGCTGCCAAAGATGGTTGCCATTTTGAGTGCATGGTTCCTGAGATTAGGGTATGTCTTAGAGGGGAGAGATGCATAGAAATTAGGAAGGGTGCTTGACTTGAATGTGTCTTTCAGAGAGTCACAATTCTGCAGTTCAGCCAGTTCCATTTGGTAAATTGTATCCACATTTTCTCTTTTTTTTTTTTTTTTTTTATTTCAA